>SJXQ01007712.1:239267-268791 GCA_006408695.1 Aepyceros melampus | reverse complement strand
CTCATGACGCTCCTTGTAAGGGAACATGAAAGGCTGCAGAGAGAGTTCTCCCCGCGGTGGAACATGGAACAGGACAGCCTCTTTCACTCAGTCGGCGTGGTAACAAGAAAGCCTGAAACGTGAGCGTTTACGACAAGACTGCCCCTCACTCACTGGAATGCTGGCCCTGGGCGAACGGAGCACGGGGCCCCGCTCTGCACGTTTTCTTAGTCTCGTGCACAGAGTGAAAGCAAGGCCCCCTCTACAGCCTTGCACTCTTGTGTCAGACAAAAGAGACAGTGTCAAAGCTCATGACGATATCCTGACGGCCTATCTGCACACACCAGGTGTGTCTGGCCACATGCCACTGGTCAAAACATGTCATACAGCGAAGTCTAATCAATGGTCTCTCGAGGGGAAACTTCATCACTGACAATGAGTAGCCTATATAATCCTTTAATAGGAAGGGAAAGGACTAGCTAGGGAAAATAGTACTGAGCTGGCCAAAAAGTTCCTAACGTTTTATTACAGACTATTAACGTATGGCCTGAACAAACTATTAACGTATGGCCAAGCCAATACAACCTACCCCAAGCAGTGCAAGCAGTGCATATCCAGTCCACTGTTACTGGACGTGGGTCCAGAACACCTGGTTGAGGGGTCTCACAAAAAATGACACGAATGAACTTATTTACAAAACCAACTCACCAATCTTGAAACCAAACTTAATGGTAACCAAAGAGAAATTGTGGCGGGAATGATAAATTAGGAGACTGGGATTAACATACACACACCACTGTATATAAAATAGATCTAACAAGGACCTACTGTGTAACACAGGCAACTCTGCTCAACACTCTATAATGATCATGTGGGACAAGAATCTGAAAAAGAATGGATACATGGAGACTTCCCTGGTGGTCCAGCGGCTAAGACTCTGCACGCCTACTGCAGGGGGCCTGGGTTTGACCCCTGGTCAGGGAACTAGATCCCACATGCTGCAACTAAGAATTTACAAGCTGGGACTAAAGATCCCGTGTGCCCAACTAAGGCCCAGTGCAGCCAAATAAATAAATAATTTTTTTAATGGATAGATATGTGTATAACTGAATCACTCTGCTGTATAGCAGAAATAATACAACAGTGTAAATCAACTACACTGCAATAAAAAAAATTTTTTAATTAAAAAAAAGGCCACCTGATAGGGAGTAGCTGACAGTTTAGCTGATTCACGAATAGAATCTGGTACGAGGACACTCGAGGAGGAAGTGTATGTGTAGACCTGTCTGAGTGGACCCAGGGTAGGAAGGTGCCGACTCGCGTGGCTCCTCACCAGAGAGTCCCACTGTGGAGGAGACTCTTATCAGTCAGACAGTCCTTCTCGATGTTAGTCAGCCTTGGTCTGCCACCAGTAAACTCATGAACTAAGCGACTATGACAACAGGGACAAAGAAATATGAAGAGATGCTGGTCACTTCTTCTGATGAGTGTTCCCACTGCCAGCTGCAGCAGGAACCAGCCCTCAGCTCAGGGAAATAAAACCGCTTCCTTAGGCAAGGGCAAAGCAGCCAACTAGCCATCTTATAGCGGGCTGATCACATTAGACTCCCCTTGTCCTGGTGAGGACATTGATTTTCCTCACTGTTTTTGGATTTGCAGCCAGGCACAGTGACAAGGCATCCTTGCAAATTGTCTCTGCAGTCTCCCAGTCACCCTGGAGCCTGGTCCTATAGCCAGACTTCCCACTGGTTCCGTGGGCTAAATCATTTCCTCCCAATAAATCCTTCCAGCTCACAGTCAGTTTCTGCTACTTGAAACAAAGAATCTAGACTGAGAAACAAAGTCCTTGGGATTTGTACTCAGTCACTTTCCTTATGAAACAAAGCCCTAAACGCCCAGCTTCTCAAAATCCTGCCATTTGTGACAATATGGATGAGACTTGAGGGCATTATGCTAAGTACAATAAGACGGAGAGAGACAGACATGTGTGATCTCACTTACATGTGGGATCTAAAAAGATCAGATTCAAAGAAACAGAACACATTGGTGGCTGTCAGGAACTAACGTGGGGAGTCGGGAAGATGGGTGAAGCTGGTCAAAGGGTACGAACTTTCATTACAAGATGAGTGAGTTTGGGGGTGTAACATACAACATGTGGGCTATAGTTAGCAATACTGCACTGTATATTTGAATTTGCTGAGAGTGGACTCTAAAAGTTCTCACCACAGAAAGCAGTTTGTAACCTCATGAAGTATAGATATTTTAACTAACCTTATTCTGGTAATCATTTTACTATATATACAGATGTCAAATCATTGCATTGTACATCTTAAATCTGCACAATGTTATACGTGAATCATACTTCAATAAAGCTGGGGGGGGGAACGTTCAGCTTCTCCATAAATGAAGAAGGAAGTTTCCTCCTTTTTAGAGTTATAGATCTGGCACCCAAGCTATCATCAAATCAATCCAAGAGGAATTTCGTGGAGATTCAAGTTTAGGCTGCCTAGGCAAAACCAGGGCTAAGGTGAGCAACACACCCCTGAATTTGCTCCGTGCAGGCAGCAAGCTGTCATTCACTACAGCAGATGCTTCTCTTTCATAAAACCAAAGCATACTCCTTGGCTATTTTGCCATCTTTTCCGGATACCTAATTTTTTCTGCATAAAATAACTCAAATTAGGCAGTTCTCTATTTAAAATCTAGTAGTTATTGTTAGCATGTCTGTAAGTTTTCATCAGGCATTTTTACTAAAGAGATACATCTGGCAGCTTTTTAGTGACCAAAATTAGAAAGAGTTCAGGCAACTCCAAAGCCACCTCTTAGCACTCGTCTGGGTCTCCTGGATTTTAAGTCTCGTGTATACCCTCCTGCCTGCATCAGACTCCTGCTAGCCTTGGTGTAATGGCTTAGTCAAGACAGACGAAACTCTGAAATCTTAGCGGCCAACTTAAAGCATCAAGGGTTCATTTCATGTCTATTTCATTCATCTAATGTATATGTAGGCAGTTCTTCCACCATCTCAACTTAAAATCTCCATAGCCCTTTGGCCTCAACAAGTCACGTGTCCTCAGCCTCACTACTGGGAGACTGCGGGTGCAGGAGAAAAACACCAGCCGTAGGTGGAGGAGACCCAGGTGCTATTCCTCTGTCCCAGCGCTCAAAAGCATCGCTTGCTTTACCAGCTGCTGCATGTCTGACACTTTGTATGCACCAGGGCTGTGAACTTGAGCTATCCATAGCCTTTCCTTGAAGATTACAATTTAGGAAAATGCAGAGAGGTGAGAAACAACCAAACAATTAACAACCTCACATAATAAGCACAGGACAGAGGTTACTGTTTAAGCTCAGGAAGTGGGAAAGCAGGGTAAGATTCTTGGAGGAGGTGATTTTTTGAGCTCAGGTGATTTTTAAGGATCTACTCCAAACCAAGCAGATGATGAGAGAGAAAAGAACATTCTAGACAAAGAGATCAGAATGTGAGGATGCCTAGAAAAATAGAAACAGCATGGTGATTTCAGACAAGGTGGATCAGAGGAGAGAAGAGATGAAGTCACAAAAGTTGAGTTGAAACTACTTTCCCAAAGGATACTCATCAGAACTGAGTCCCCTGATGTGCTCCATGGTAAAAAGACTCATTGGTTAAAAGTGTAACATGACTCTGAGAAAACCATAACTGAAAAAGATACACAGTGTTCACTGCAGCACTAGTTACAATAACCAGGACAGGGAAGCAATCTAGACGTCTATCAACAGATAAATGGATAAAGAAGCTGTGGCATATGTACACAGTGGAATATTCTATGTGACAGGCTTAGTCGCTCAGTCGTCTCCGACTCTTTGCGACCCCATGGACTGTAGTCCACCAGACACCTCTGTCCCTGGGAATTCTCCAGGCAAGAATACTGGAGTGGGTTGCCATGCCCTTCTCCAGGGCATCTTCCCAACCCAGGAATCAAACCCAGGTCTCCGGCATTGCAGGCAGATTCTTTACCAGCTGAGCTACCCAGGGAAGCCCCTGGTTGCTCAGTAATATATATACAAGGTATACTGTATAAAAAGGCATTAAAAGGAACGCATTTGAGTCCGTACTAATGAGGTGGATGAACTAGAGCTTGCTATACAGAGTGAAGTCAGAAAGAGAAAGACAACTGTTGTATCTTAATGCATACATATGGACTCTAGAAAGGTGGTACTGAGGAACCTATTTGCTGGGCAGCAACAGAGACGCAGACAGAGAGACCAGACTAGTGGACACAGCTGGGGAGAGGAGACTGCAACAAGCTGAGAGAGCAGTGTGGGAACACGTCTCATTACCATATGTAAAATACATAGCTAGTGGGAATTTGCAGTTTTGGCACAGGGAGCTCACACCTGGTGCTCTGTGACAATGTAGAGCGTTGGGATGGGGTGGGAGGTGGGAGGGAGGTTCAGGAAGAAGGGGACGTATGTGTACCCATGTCTGATTCAGGTTGATGGACATCAGAAACCAACACAGTGTTGTAAAGCAATGATCCTCCAGTTGAAAATAAATAATTTTTTTAAGTATAATATGTTAGAGAGAGAAGGAAACGGCAACCCACCCCAGTACTCTTGCCTGGAGAATCCTGTGGACAGAGGAGTCTGGTAGGCTACAGTCCATGGGGTCACACAGAGTCAGACACGACCCAAGTGACTTAGCAGCAGCAGCATGTTGGGGAAACTGTAATAACATTTTAGCACACCAACAGTTCTAAGAAACTCAATGGTAACCAAAGCAGCTTGACCTTTTATGACTAGATTCATCAAACAATGTGAAATCCTAGTAACAGCTCACAGAATTCTAGGCAGGCTAGAGAATAGAGATAGAAAAAGTCTGAGGCTAAATGTATCGATAAATAAATAATTTATAGATAAATGCTAAAGAATGTGAATTTTACCCTGAATGTTATCAGGGCAGTGAAGGATTCTAAATAGGATAAAAATTGTAAAATGCTACTTCAGGGTGGTAATCCAGGAATGAAGCTCTTAGGGCCGGAATGGACGGTTTTAGAATTATGTCATTGAATCTACCAGAACTGTCTGTTCAAAGTCTGGGTGCATAATTTTCTCCATCTCTGTATACACACACACATTCCAAGCCCAGGATTTTTGTATAGCAGAGGCTCCATAAAATGAAGAATGATTCAGAGCATTAAGCGGCTTTTGAAATGGTTCCCAACGATCTCTGCCCTTTCAGACTTCACACTCTTTGTATAACTGTTGTTATTGTTTAGTCACTCAGTCATGTCTGACTCTTTGGTGACCCCATGGATTGTAGCCTGCCAGGTTCCTCTGCTCATGGGATTCTCCAGGCAAGAACAGGCTGGAGCGGGCTGCCATTTCCTTCTCCAGGGGCTCTTCCTGACCCAGAGACTGAACCTACATCTCCTGCATTGGCAGGCAGGTTCCTAACCGCTGAGACACCTGGGAAGCCCCGCTTTGCATAATCCCCTCCCCGTAAGCATGGGCTGGACCTAATGACTCACTTCTAGCAAATGGAATGTCATTCTGCAGTTAGGCTACAGAAGACTATGACTTCCACGTTACTTTTCTTTCTCTCTTGCTGGAATGTACTCTTGCCTTCTTGCTACCATTCTGTAAGATGTTTTATAGATAGACCTACGTGGCAAGGAACTTCAAGAGACCTGCAGCCAACAGCTCATGAGGAGCAAGAGCCTCAGTTTAACAGACCACAGGAATTTAATCCTACCAACCACCATGTAGGTGAGCTTGAAAGTGGATTCCCCCAGTCAGACCTTGTATAACTGTATTCCTGGAAAAGACTGAGACCCAGGGGCCCAGCCAGACGCGGTTCCTGGCCTGCCAAAGCTGTGAGATCGTGAATGTGTGGGTCTAGCAGCCAAGTTTGGGGACAATTTGTCACGCAGCAGTAACCAGCACAGTAAATGAACAGATGAAACCATCAATAAGAATATTTTTCTCTGTTTTACATCCTTGTTATTTATCAAGTCTCCTTCCCTCCTCTTTGGTACTTGAACGCCTCCACAGCCGTGTGTCTGGTGGTACAATGAGCCCCATCCTTTTCACCTTTTCTGGTACTCTTGCCTTTTCCCGTGTGACTTAGTCATCATTTCCTATCTCCTGACATTGGGTTTAGCTACCTACGGCTTTGCTAATAGAAGCTTAGGTTTAAGAGGCCTTCAGTGTTTTCACTCAAACTGTCTCTCAATGGTGCCACTGCTATGAGAAGAATGTGTTCAAACTAGTCTGCTCATTCTGCAAGGAGGCTGAGAGACGTGGGACTGAGCGCACGGTCACGCCCAGTCTCGATCAGCTGACTCCCAGACTGTCCACTGAATCGTGAGCTAAATAGATGCTTAGTCATGTGTGCTGCTGAGACTTCACAATTTTTGTTGCTAACATTACTACATGGATAGTTGATTGATACTAGCTGTGTTCAGGAAAGGGGAGTGTGTTCTTCCTGCTGAAGAACAGTTAAGTACTTGAGTCTAAACATTAGCTCAAATAAAGAAAAAAGTATGTATTTTTTTTTCAGGTAATATGAAAGTATTTGATCCATTTTTCTAAACTCTGAAATTTTTAGATCCTATTATTAGTGACTAGCTACCACCTCCAACAAGTAATGCAGAAAAAGTAGATTCCAGTTTATCACTTACCTTAATAAACTGTAGACATATACAAAGCTATGTAAAAGAAAATCCTCTTTTTCTCTCATACAAAATTACTTTTCTAGGGTTTCTATTGGTCCGGTTAGTATAAAATCAATAGGGAGGGGAAAAAACTTTACTTAATTCTCCCTTTCCCATTACCATGGCTCATAGGTTTGATATTTTTAAGTTCATTGATTCCCTGATATCATAATTAGCTGGAGGTCATCAAAGTGCAGGGTGACTCTCATTCTGTTAGCTAAGTTTTCTCCATCAAATGTGTCATCACAGGGAGAGATGTTGAAGGGAAATGTAGTCCATGAATGTTTCATATGTAACCTAAGAAATTCACTCTGCGGTGAACTGAATTATGTTGGAACGAAAGACTCCTACTTGACTCCCTTTAAGTCATTTGAAAGAAATGATGGTGACTTACCTGTTACTAATTTTCTTTTCTTTCCAGTTTATATCCCATTATGTATGTTTGTTTTTTTAACGGGCCTGAAAAGTATTTCTTATTCCTTGCTCAAATTACCAAATCCCTTTCCTAAGACAGTTGAATTGTTTTATAATATTTATATAGTAAACCAGAGCTTTTCTGGGTATTTGTATCCTAGCCAAATGCTTTATCATAAGCTATACATTTTGCATATTTTCTGCACTGACAGAAAGTTTTGAAATTCACAATATTGGGGAAAGTGTTTACCACTCAAATCATACGGCAAATTGAACTCGTTTTAATGAGGATGTAGAAATACTACTCCCTTGAAACACCAGTCTAGGCCTCAATTGCTATAATTATCCCTCAGCAGGAAGATGGTACAGACTTTACCAGCTGCACCAGCCGCATGGCTGTTGAGATGAAGAGGAGGAACAAACCAGGGCTCATGGGGCTTCTGGAATAAACACAAGTGCAGATCCAAGAAGGAGATGATCCAAATACAGTCCCAATTTGAACAAACACAGGACAAAATCAAACCAGGCTTATCACTGAGGATAAGCAGGAATAGAATACGCTGTTTTGGAGTGCAGAGTAGAGCTCTCGTCGATGCTGGTTGCCAGGGTGGGACTTTCCAAGACCTCCATTAAAGAAGGACAAGGAAAAGCAGGAGCATGCGCCAGACTCCAAGTGTGGCAGAAACACACAACATTGCAAAGCAACTATATGCCAATAAAAATGAATTTTTTAAAACTAGGCAAGATAACCATACATCCAATACTCTGTCTTTAAATATTTAAAAACCAGTACAAGACCAAAATAAATGTCATGGATTTGTTATCAGGCAAAATGGGTCTTTGCCCCCAACTATTTGAATGGAGGACTATAACAAGAAAGGAGAAAGTTTAGATGTTGGTCAATCTTTCTCCAAATCCTAGAAGTGATAGAAGGTAAAGGTGATAAGGTCTTCTAGAGGTCTGAGCAATACCAGACAAGAGACGTGTGCTTCACAAGTCCTTTCTATAACATGGTGAGTGGGTTGCCTTGCTGATATCTCTCATAAACCACTGCATAGGGTCAACACAACCAGGATGACTGGGAGGAGTGTTGTGGCTGGGGGAGCGGGGAGGTCCAGGTGACAACCCTGGCTTTTTCAATGGGTGACTACACAGGAGAACCTCAGATATCCTTGTATCCTCAGAAACAGGAAACTAGAGCTAAACAAGCCCTCTAATCACTCCCTTGTCCATTCCCTCAAAACAAACAAACAATAACAACAATAACAAAAAAACAATATCCAAGGGTTTGGAATAAGGAAGAAGCCACATGAGCTGTGCTGACCTATGGCTAGAGGCTATGGAAGAAAGTAAAAGTGAAAGTCACTCAGTCGTGTCCGACTCTTTGCGACCCCATGGACTCTATTCAGTTCAGTTCAATTCAGTTGCTCAGTCGTGTCCGACTCTTTGTGACCCCATGAATTGCAGCACGCCAGGCCTCCCTGTCCATCACCAACTCCTGGCGTTCACTCAGACTCACGTCCATTGAGTCAGTGATGCCATCCAGCCATCTCATCCTCTGTCGTCCCCTTCTCCTCCTGCCCCCAATCCCTCCCAGCATCAGAGTCTTTTCCAATGAGCCAACTCTTCGCATGAGGTGGCCAAAGTACTGGAGTTTCAGCTTTAGCATCATTCCTTCCAAAGAAATCCCAGGGTTGATCTCCCTCAGAATGGACTGGTTGGATCTCCTTGCAGTCCAAGGGACTCTCAAGAGTCTTCTCCAACACCACAGTTCAAAAGCATCAATTCTTCTGCGCTCAGCCTTCTTCATAGTCCAACTCTCACATCCATACATGACCACAGGAAAAACCATAGCCTTGACTAGACGGACCTTAGTCGGCAAAGGAATGTCTCTGCTTTTGAATATACTTATCTAGGTTGGTCATAACTTTTCTTCCAAGGAATAAGTGCCTTTTAATTTCATGGCTGCAGTCACCATCTGCAGTGATTTTTGGAGCCCCAAAAAATAAAGTCTGACACTGTTTCTACTGTTTCCCCATCTATTTCCCATGAAGTGATGGGACCGGATGCCATGATCTTCGTTTTCTGAATGTTGAGCTTTCAGCCAACTTTTCACTCTCCACTTTCACTTTCACCAAGAGGCTTTTTAGTTCCTCTTCACTTTCTGCCATAAGGGTGGTGTCATCTGCATATCTGAGGTTATTGAGATTTCTCGCGGCAATCTTGATTCCAGCTTGTGCTCTATAGTCCATGGAATTCTCCAGGCCAGAATACTGGAGTGGGTAGCCTTTCCCTTCTCCAGGGGATCTTCCCAACCCAGGGATTGAACCCATGTCTCCCACATCACAGGCAGATTCTTTACCAGCTGAGCCACCAGGGATGGAAGACTGGTGTTTACATCTTCTATAGGATGGCTGCTATTTCTTGATGAGGCTTTATAGAAGCAGGTCAAGCCTGAAGACCAGACTGGTTTGGCTCTTAATGGGTCAGGAGACCAGGAGAAGAAAGAGAGCAATGCAGATGGAGGGAAAACAATCCATTTCCATCACTGACCTAGAGGCCTTCAATCAAGCCTCTCAGAGCTATAGGCAAAGGCCAGACCACTAAGGTCTGGTTAATGAGTTTTTTAAAAACCTTTGAAGATGTAACGTTTTTCCTTCTACAAGTGATATAAATCCAGCTAATACTGACATAAATGGAAGTTTCTTATTCTCAATTTACAGAAGTCTGAAAGGAGATAATTCTGGATTGTGGTAACTCAAAGATGTCATCAAGTATCCAAGGTCTTTCTATCTTTCTGCTACACTGTCCTCAGTATATGGCTTTTATTTCAATGAATACAAGATGGTTGTTGCACCTCCAGGCATCAAGACTGCATTCCAAGAAGAAAGGACTGGAAAGCCGAAAAGACGGAAGAGTTTTCTTCTGGTAAGATGTCTCACTTTGTTTTATTTTTACATACTGTCATTAATGGTGTATATCCCTACATTCTTCTACTACAAAAACTGGAGAAATGTTTTAACTACTTTATTTTTCTTATTATTCTTTTTGACAGCTGTAATGGACATGAGTCTGAGTGAACTCTGGAGTTGGTGATGGACAGGGAGGCCTGACGTGCTGCGATTCATGGGGTCTAAAGAGTTGGACACGACTGAGTGACTGAACTGAACTGAACTGAGGTGTAAGTTATACATCATTAAATTCACTCTTTTCATATACTATTCAATGAGTTTTGGAAAATTTATAGAATTGTATAACTGTCACTACAAACCAATTTCAGAGCATTTCTATCACCCCCCAAAAAGATTCTTCATGCCCATCTGCAATCACTCTCAATTCCTACCTACACCCCAGGCAATCACAATCTGTCTCTTTTCTGGACATTTCATATAAGTAAAATGATATAAGATGTGACATTTTGTGCCTGGATTCTTTCTCTTCACAAAACACTTTGGGGTTCATTTATGTTGTAGCATATATCAGTGGCCCATTCTTTTTTGATTGGTGAATAGCACTTCATTCTCTAGAAACATCACATTTTATCTACTCACTACTTAGTAGAATTTTGGATTATTCAGCATTGGATTATTGTAAATAATGATCCTTAAACATTCATGAACGAGTCTGTGTATAGACAGATTTTTACTTGATGGATTCCTAGGAGTGAATAGTGAGCATGAGAAATTTATGATAAAATGATTAATTTTAAGAAACTGCTTTAATAAAGGTTAAAGAACAAAAGCATTAAAAAAAAAAACTGCCACTGCAATAACCTGTTAGTGAATACAGAACATAAAAAGAGCTAAATTGTGATATAAAAAACTAAAACAGGGGTAAGAATAAAGTTACTGTATGCAATCAAAGTTAAGTTTCTTATCAGGACAAAACATACAGTTATATCTCTAAGATGTTTTATGTAAGTTTCATGATCACTAGAAAGCAAAACCTAGAGTAAATACACAAAAGATAAGGAGAAGGGAAGGAAGCAAAGATACCAGTATGGAAAACCATCAATTCACAAAGGAAGAAAGAGACAAAGAAGGGAATAAGGAAACTACAACACAGCCAGAAAAACAAGATGGCATTAGTGAGTCCCTACCTACCAACAATTAATTTAAATATACATTGAATTCTCTGATCAAAAGACAAAGAGTGGCGAATACATTTTTAACTTTTTCATTTTCTGTCTGGCACAGTATCTCAGTTGTCCTGTGCCCTCTGCAATGGGCATGCAGACTCTTAACCACTGGACAGCCAGGGAAGTCCCTGGATTAAAAAAAAAAAAAAAGAAACACCTAATTATATCTTGCCTACAAGAGACTCACTTCAGCTCCATGAATGCACATAGGCTCAAAATGAAGAGATGGGAAAAGATATTCATGCAGCTGGAAACCAAAAAAGAGCAGAAGTAGCTATGCTTATTATCAGACAAAAGAGACTTTAACTCAAAAACTGTAACAAGAGATAAAAACCATTATATGATGATAAAGGGGTCAGATCATCAAGGGAAAATAACAATTGTAAATTTATATGCATCCAACGTATGAGCATTCAAATATTTTAAACCATCATTAACAGATCTAAAGGGGAAAATAGACAACTCAATAATGAACAATTATATACCAACAAATTGGGTAAGCTAAAAGAAATGGATAAATTCGTAGAAACATCTAACCTACTACCAAGACTGAATCATGAATAAATTTTTTTTTAAATGAGTAAGGAGAATGACTTACAAACCAAAAATCTTGCAACAAAAAGCAGCCCAGGACCAAACAGCTTCACCTGCAAACTCTACCAAACATTGAAAGAAGAATGAATGTCAGTGCTTCTTAAACTCTTCCCCAAAAATACTGAAAAGGTAAGAACATGTCCAAACTTAACATTACAAGGTCAGCATTAATTACCCGATTGAGAAAATGGTCAGTTCAGTTCAGTCACTCAGTTGTGTCCGATTCTTTGTGACCCCATGAATTGCAGCATACCAGGCCTCCCTGTCCATCATCAACTCCCGGAGTTCACTCAGACTCACGTTCATCGTGTCGGTGATGCCATCCAGCCATCTTATCCTCAGTCGTCCCCTTCTCCTCCTGCCCCCAATCCTTCCCAGCATCAGAGTCTTTTCCAATGAGTCATCTCTTTGCATGAGGTGGCCAAAGTACTGGAGTTTCAGTTTCAGATCAGTCCTTCCAATGAACACCCAAGACTGATCTCCTTCAGAATGGACTGGTTGGATCTCCTTGTAGTCCAAGGGACTCTCAAGAGTCTTCTCCGACACCACAGTTCAAAAGCATCAATTCTTCAGCATTCAGCTTTATTCACAGTCCAATTCTCACGTCCATACATGACCACTGGAAAAACCATAGCCTTGACTAGCCGGACCTTTGTTGGCAAAGTAATGTTTCTGCTTTTCAATATGCTATCTAGGTTGGTCATAACCTTCCTTCCAAGGAGTAAGCGTCTTTTAATTTCATGGCTGCAATCACCATCTGCAGTGATTTTGGAGCTCCAAAAAATAAAAGTCTGACACTGTTTCCACTGTTTCCCCATCTATTTCCCATGAAGTGATGGAACTGGATGCCATGATCTTCATTTTCTGAATGTTGAGCTTTAAGCCAACTTTTTCACTCTCCTCTTTCACTTTCATCAAGATGCTTTTTAGTTCCTCTTCACTTTCTGCCATAAGGGTGGTGTCATCTGCATATCTGAGGTTATTGAGACTTATCCCGGCAATCTTGATTCCAGCTATTGCTTCTTCCAGCCCAGCATTTCTCATGATGTACTCTGCATATAAGTTAAATAAGCAGGGTGACAATATACAGCCTTGACGTACTCGTACTCCTTTTCCTACTTGGAACCAGTCTGTTGTTCCATGTCCAGTTCTAACTGTTGCTTTCTGACCTGCAAATAGGTTTCTCAAGAGGTAGGTCAGGTGGTCTAGTATTCCCATCTCTTGAAGAATTTTCCACAATTTATTGTGAGCCACACAGTCAAAGGCTTTGGCATAGTCAATAAAGCAGAAATAGATGTTTTTCTGGAACTCTCTTGCTTTTTTGATGATCCAGCGGATGTTGGCAAAATGAGAAAATGGTAGCCTCAACCAAAGTGGAGCCTGCGAGGAAGGGAAGATGACTTGGGCTTAATGAAATCATAGGGAGTGGAGAAGCAGGGTGACTAGTCAAACATTTAGTGTAATATCCCTATTCTGCTTTTCACTGGGACCCTAAATCATAGAGACATTTTTGTCATCAAAGAGAATGGCTAGAGGGAGAAAATGACATCATATAAGGAACAGTGTGCCATACTTTTAAATTTTACTCATTGCTCAATCTGACCCAGTTTCACATTAGCTTCAGTTTGATTTTACACTGCTCTCTTGAGAGCCCTGCAGGATGGAATAACTGTGGCACAAGTCTGTGGCTGATAACTAGTTTAATGAAGCATTTTATTCTAAACAATATAATGTGGGCGAGGTGAGGAGAGAAATGTTTTTCTGGAGCCACAGGAACATGACTTTTGGTTGACTATCCCTGAAAATTGTCCAAAATAAATTAGTACCTGATAAGACAGAAAGCCAGATGTTGGAGATAATGGGGAGTCACCAAGGGGCGTGACATCAGTGACGTGAAAGAGCTGAGGGCCCTCTGAATTAAAATGCCCCATTCGCTGATACAAGTTCTGTGCCTTGTCCGGGCTGCAGACACCTGCTTTATTGACAGTCAGAATTTCCAAGGCTTATCTTCATGAAATCTGGTCCTCCATGAAATTGCTTGGAGTTCCAGCTTGAAAACCAAAGCCGGAAGCAGATAATTGGCTGGATTTTAATAGCTGCTTTCTCTGACGGAAGTTTCAAATTGCAGGCCAGCTTCCCAAGCCCCTACCAAAGCTCTCGTTCATTTCCAGAACAGAACAGTAACAGGACAGCATGAGCTGGTGACTCTGTGTGGGGAAGCGCAATCAGCACATCAGGGGGTGGGCAATTCAAAGCACCTGGAAGGAAACTGGGGAAGATGGTGAGAGTCCCTCTCCAAAGAGACCGCACACCCTTTGCCGTCTGTCTCCAGGGAATAAAGCAGCAGAAATGGGACTGCTGGACCATACAGTAGCCCTATATTCAGTTTCCTGAGGAGCCTCCACACTGTTCTCCACAGTGGCTGCACCAATTTACATCCCCACCAACGGTGTAGGAGGGTTCCCTTTCCTCCACATCCTCTCCAGCATTTCTGTTTGTAGATTTTCTGCTGATGGGCGTTCTGACTGGTGTGAAGTGGTACCCTAAAACGTCCATCACCAGAGGAATGGATAAAAAAGGATGTGGTACATATATACAACATATATGGGTACATTGTATATACACACATACAACGGATTATTACTCAGCCAAAAAAAAAAAAAACGAAATTGTGTTATTTGCAGAGACATGGATGGACCTAGAGACTGTCACACAGACTGAAGTAAGTTAGAAAGAGAAAAATAAATATTAAATATTAATGCATGTGTGTGGAATCTAGAAAAGGAGCACAGGTCAACCTATTTGCAAAGCAGAAACAGAGACTCAGACAGAGAACAAATGCATGGGCACCAAGAGGGGGATGGGCTAGGATAAACTAGGAGACTATGATTGACATATAGACACTGCTAGGTATAGAACAGATAACTACTGAGAACTTACTGGATGGTGCATGTGTGCACACACTTAAATAATGAGAATCTATATAGCACAAAAAGAACAAGCAAAATGGGAATGCGGCTAGTCTACCCATCCCCTGAGTAGGTCTGCTGCAGACACTGCTGCTCGCTCACTTCTTCACTCTGCTATACGGTGAGCTATCAGACACTCACTCAGTCAGTTCAGTCACTCAGTCATGTCCAACTCTTTGTGACCCCACGGACTGCAGCACGCCAGGCCTCCCTGTCCATCACCAACTCCCAGAGTGTACCCAAACTCACGTCCATCAAGTCAGTGACACCATCCAACCATCTCATCCTCTGCCATCCCCTTCTCCTGCCTCCAACCTTTCCCAGCATCAGGGTCTTTTCTAATGAGTCAGCTCTTCACATCATGTGCCAAAGTATTGGAGCTTTTCAGCATCAGTCCTTCCAATGAATATTCAGGACTGATTTCTTTTAGGATTGACTGGTTCGATCTCTTTGCTGTCCAAGATACTCTCAAGAGTCTTCTCCAGCACCACAGTTAAAAAGCATCAACTAGTATCATTGACTTCATGAGTGGTGAATTCTGAGGCACCAAAACAAATAATAAATAAGGACTCCTTTCCGGGATCAAGGTGAGAATGATTGCAGTCTCCACTGACAGCTGTCTCTGTAGACATTTGGGGTATTGATCCCATTTACTCCTCTCAATAACTCAAAATGTAGGTATTGCTGTCATTATTTAAATGGTGGTGAAAATGAGATTCAGAAAGGTCAAGTGTTTGTATCCAAGCTTATGCATCTGAAAAAGTTGTTCAACCAGAATTTGATTTTCTTCGATTCTGACCCCAAATTTCTTGTTCTTAACTGTGTTTAGGCTTGTGCCTAGAGGGAGAGATAAAACATGGACACAAGCAAGTGTAACCAGGGCAGGCAAGATGATCCTTGTAATGCTGTCTATATACCCAGCATTGTTCTAAATTTGGTTTAATGTATGTAATCCCTACATCCATGCCATAACAGAGATCCTAGTATTATCTTCAGGCTTCCTGGGTAGCTCAGCTGGTAAAGATTCCTCCTGCAATGCAGGAGGTCCCAATTTGATTCCTGGGTCAGGAAGATCCCTTGGAGGAGGGCGCAGCAAGCCACTCCAGTATTCTTACCTGGGGAATCCCATGGACAGAGAGGGCCTGGCGGGCTACGGCCTATAGGGTCGCAAGGAGTCAGACACAACTGAGCGACTAAGCACAGCACAGCACAGTTTTATCTTCATTTTAAGGATGGAGAAACTGAACCACAGACATTTACCCAAAGCCACACAAGCAGTAAAGGACAATGCTGGGATCTGAACCCAAGGAGACTGACTCCAAGGATCCGTGCTGTCAACTGACGCTCTCCTGGCACCCTGGAAGGGAGAGCACAGATTCAGAACTAGAGGGGGCAGTGGCTTCCTGAGGCTCTAAAGCAGAAGATGTGGAAGAGCTAAGGCTTTGGGGGAAGGTGACTCTTTTGAACTGGGTTTCAGAAAAGAGGTAGATACGTAGGAGAGAGAGGTCTGTCGGCTGGAAGAAATTCTACCTAAGTAGATCTCTCCACTATTCCGCCTTTATTCCCATCTTCAGCACTGCTTCTTCTCAGCACTTTGTCGGTTGTCATCCTCATGTATTTCCTTTCTTCCTTACAGAAGGGGCAGGAACCAGACACTCTGCAGCACTGCATGCCAGGGCTGGGCGTGCCCAGCCATCGTGAAATGGAGCGAGAGAGAGGCAGACGGCTGCAGCCTCGCTGTGTGCTCACAGCGTCTCTCCTCCGGGCGCACAGTTCCCAGGTCTCTGTGTCCCTAATCTCTTTATAAGGACACCAGGCAGACTGGATTAGGACCCACCCTAATTGCCACCTTTCACCTTAAGAACTTCTTTAAAGGCCCTGTGTCCAAACACAGTCACATTATGAGGTTCTAGGGAACGGAACTTCAACATATTACTTTAGGGAACGTGCAATTCAGCCCTTAATAACAATAACAATAATAGTGATCACTAATACATACTCAGTTCAGTTCAGTTCAACTGCTTAGTCATGTCCAGCTCTTTGCGACCCCATGGACTGCAGCATACCAGGCCTCCCTGTCCATCACCAAGTCCCGGGGTTTACCCAAATTCATGTCAATTGAGTCAGTGATGCCATCCAACCATCTCATCCTCTGTCATTCCCTTCTCCTCCTGCCTTCAATCTTTTCCAGCATCAGGGTCTTTTCAAATGAGTCAGCTCTTCACATCAAGAGGCCAAAGTATTGGAGTTTCAGCTTCAACATCAGTCCTTTCAATGAACACACAGGACAGATCTCCTTTAGGATCTACTGGTTGGATCTCCTTGCAGTCCAAGGGACTCTCAAGAGTCTTCGCCAACACCACAGTTCAAAAGCATCAATTTTTCAGCACTCAGCCTTCTTTATAGTCCAACTCCCATATCCATACATGACTACTGGAAAAACCATAGCCTTGACTAGATGGACCTTTGTGGGCAAAGTAATGTCTCTGCTTTTTAATATGCTGTCTAGGTTGATCATAACTTTCCCTCCAAGGAGTAAGCGTCTTTTAATTTCATGGCTGCAGTCACCACCTGCAATGATTTTGGAGCCAAAACAATAACCACTGTTTCCCCATCTATTTGTCATGATCTGATGGGACCAGATGTCATGATCTTAGTTTTCTAAATGTTGAGCTTTAAGCCAACTTTTTCACTCTTGTCTTTTCACTTTCATCAAGAGGCTCTTCAGTTCTTCACTTTCTCCCTAATTCACTGTCTCCCTTTCCATGAGGCTGGACTTTCTCCATTACTTTCTCCACCTCTGCCCTTCACCCCCATCCTCTTTGCTAGCCGCCCCCCCAGCCCTACCTACAGGGGGCCTGGGCGCTAAATCAGAGTTGTCCTGAGATGAGCTTAAATGACAAGTCCTGTCTATGCCCGCTTCAATCGTCATGCCCTTCCATGGTCACCCTCTTCCATGCTGGCACTGGATGTGGG
The DNA here is from genome assembly GCA_006408695.1 of Aepyceros melampus. NCBI lineage: Eukaryota > Metazoa > Chordata > Mammalia > Artiodactyla > Bovidae > Aepyceros > Aepyceros melampus. The sequence continues at coordinate 251,029 of SJXQ01007712.1, read as the reverse complement.
CCGCCATGAACAGCAGGACTTTGGAAAACTGGTTCTGCACAGAGGCAGCTACTGAATGGGCTGGCAGTAGAAGGATGCCACACACACACCCAGAAATGGGGCAACAAGTCTTTCCTTAATGGGGTCTCCGGGTCACACCTTGAGATGACCCCTGCAGTGCTCCAGCAAGTGGCCTCAGCTGATGACAGAGAAGGGTTGGGGAATCAGTAACCTAGCTTCCTCACCTGGTAGGATTAGGGCTTGCGGGGAGGTAATCCCAAAGCACATTCCACCCTGTCTCCTAGAGTCCCCCAGTTGCCCAAACACCTGCCTGATGCCACACTGTGTGCTGGATCGCTTCCCTTCCCCATCCAACTTCCCTGAGTCCCTGCCCATGCTTCTGAAACAAGCCATGTACGTTCACATCTTCATCTCAGGTCCGCTCCCGGGAGAACCGACCACAACATCCCCCAATGCGCCTTTACTCATTCTATGTGATAAAAATCGGCTTTTTTTTTTTTTTTAAGGAATGACCTGTATCTTCTGCCTCCCTCTAACTGCAGTTCCCACTATTTGTTTCTACCAAGTCAGTTCCTTGAAGGAGTCGTGCCTGACCCTTACACATGCTGATGCCCCGAGGTGCAGACTGTTCCCAAGCATGCTGTGGCTGCTCCACCACGGGGCCCGCTATTTATCAGAAGGACCCACCCAGTTAACAGGAAGACATTCTGAGGACTTATCTTTGACTTCATGAGGAGCAGGATGGAGAGGCACACGCCTCAGTCATAAACCCCACGGACAATAAAATCGATCTTCCCTGAATGGCTCTGTCTGACACCTGCTGATGTGATATGAGGGCTGCTGGAGGACCCAGCTGTCCTCAGCAGAGGCCCAGGGAGACAGGCTTCACACACCTTGTGGACAACCTGCTGTTGGTCCGCTTCCATGCAGGTGTAGCCAGGGAAAAGCTCCTCCTGGCGAGGGATGATAGATGGCTGGAGACCTCTAGAGGGCTTGCTGCTGTGCCAGGAGTGGTTGTTCCAGGTGGGAGAGGATGACAAAAAAAACTTATAACCAAGAAAAGCTAATTCTTCTCTATGTGGGGAAAACTGTCTGAGCTGACAGACATGTGCAGTGTGCAGAATGTTTGATTTGGGTCTTCCTTACTTCCTTTAACCTGTAGATCTTAACAATTTAGGTCCATTGGAGTTACTGAGGGAAAAAAACAGATAAAACTTGTGATTCCCTAAGGGAAGCAGCACACAGACCTCCACCAGAGGCTGACAGCTGGAAGTCAGCCAAAGCCTGTATGGAATATGTACACAGAGCCAAGGCCAAAACCCCAAGTGAGGCAAAGGGGTGCGTGCGATTGAGGCATAAGAACATCTTACACATTAGGTTTTTCAGAATTTATTTAGACTGTTATTTTTAATGGATAAAGAAGCTGTAGTTATCTACACACCATGGAATATTACTCAGCCATAAAAAGGAATGAATCTCAATCAGTTGTAGTGAGGTGGATAACCCTAGAGCCTGTTCTACAGAGTGAAGTAAGTCTGAGAAAAATAAATATTGTGTGAAAGTGAAAGCCGCTCAGTCATGTCTGACTCTTTGCAACACCATGAACTATACAGTCCGTGGAATTCTCCAGGCCAGAATACTGAAGTGGGTTACATGACTGAGGCAAGTGATGTCACATCTCAGCACCTCCATTTCCCGGTAAACAAAGATAATCCTAGTACTTACATCATAGAGTTACTGAAAGGCTTAACTGAGATAATGCAAGATAAGCACTTTGCACCATACCTAGCCCATAGTTTGTGCACAACAAATATTAGTTGTCATTAAATTATTATTAACAAGAAATACATAACAGAGCCACAGCCCTGATAGTGACTCACACCACCCAGAGGGCTGGAATTCTGTACAGCTACAGAATCCAGGTTATGCCTGCAGGGCAAATATTGGTTTCTTGGGTTTTAAATGGGAAGATTAAAAAAAGCACAAATTCATTTCAACATTTTTTCCCCAAGGTCAAAATTAATTTTCTTTGAGCTTTGAAAATTCCTCCTTTAATTGTCTAAACATCTGTAATTGAGAGAGGAATGAACTATATATGTAAGTTTATTTCCTCTAAAGACAAAAAAAAAAAATTTGAGGGCACCAAAATCATTTGCTTGAACATAATATAAAGATTGAAATGGGGAAAATAAAAATTCAGACATTGCATACATTCACTTTACCAGCTGTGATGGCCGTAGGACATGTATTCATTTCCTAAACTGACAGAAAGAAAAATTAGATCTATTCTGCCTTTTATTTTCCCCCCCTACTTTTGAATGTGCTACAAGAATCAATGAGCAGTAAACAGACAGGTATTTCACATTCCATATTTTTTATTTCATCAGTAAATAACTAATTTTATGCTAACGTTTTCCATGACACTAGTGAGAACAGTCTTCAGGTGGAGAGGCATTAGCACATAGCACAGGTGAAAGAGAGCCACTGTGACTCCTCAGCAAGAGGTGGCGCCTAGTGCTTCCCTGGTGGTCAGAGGTAAAGAATCCACCTGCCAGTACAAGAGATGCCAATTCGATCCCTGGTCCAAGAAGATGCCACATTTCCCCAGGGAAACTAAGCCCATGACCACAACTACAGAAGCCTGCTCCACAACGAGAGAAGCCACCGGAATGCGAAGCTGCATAGCGCAACGAAGAGTAGCCCCCGCTTGCCGCAACTAGCAAAAAGCCTGGGCAGCAACAAAGACCCAGCACAGTCAAAAATAAATCAATAAATGTATCTTTCTTTAAAAGAGGTGGAGCCTATGTCCTCTCCCTCTGAGCATGGATGAGCTCTAGGACACTTTTCTCAGGGAATACAGGAGAAGCGCTGCTCCCTTGTCTGAGCCCAGGTTGTTTAAGAGCCTGGCAGCTTCCACCTTCCTTCTCTTGGAACTTTGTGGGAAAACCTGTTGGCTTGCAAATTCAGGGGCACCACAGGTGAAGTCTGAAACTGGCCTCAGACATGGAAGGCAAGGTGGGACCAAAGGAAGAGACAGACCCTCCAGACGGGTGGATGGTGGGCTTAAGCGGAACTCACACAGGAGGCTTGTCTTGGGCAGCTGCAAGGTGAGTAGGTCTCCTCCCCTATCTGCCAAATTTTAAACGTTTTACATAGAGCCCTGAGCTGTTTCAATCACATATCCACCCGGGCCCAATACCAACTGACTCTCTCAAGGCTGTGTCATTGAAACGTCTCTCCTGGGGGAACAGTGGGCAGAGTGTATATTCCAAGGACAAGAGAGGGGCTGAGGAGCCTTTGATTGCCCGGGGCCAGCTGGAAGGGCAATCCGTGCTCCGTGTTCTCTTGATAACATCCCCCCAACAGAAGCCAGGCTCCCCTGAGATCACCATGCAGTGAGGAAGTTCAAGACATCCACATGGATGCCCCAGAAGGACAGAGAGACATACAAACAGCCTACCAGCCTGCAGCTACTCACCCCAGCCCAGCACCAGATGTGTACGTAAAAAAGCCTTCAAACGACTCCAGCCTTGATCACCATCCGACTGCAGCCACATGGCAACCCTAAGTAACAGCCACAATCTGAGCTCTCTGACCTCCAAATCCTTGATCAACAGTATGGGCTTTCATTCACTGACAGAAGTGGTTAACCGCAAACCAGGCAATAGGCTTTCTTTCTGCTACTACTTTATGTGTTATTTAGAGATGGACCTAAAAGGGAGGTTCAATTCCACAAGCTTTATTTCAGATTCTCAATCCAATGTTTTCTGGTTAGAAATTGACTGTATTACTTTCTTTAAAAATAATCATCATGATGATCTATTTTTTCACTGTCCCCTAATTTTCTTTTTGAAGAAATAGCTAAATCTTCCTAGGCAGTTACATCTACCTATTAGTTCTTTATAGTATTGTTTAAAATGTACCTTAGCGCTATTATTAATGAGCACTGGAACACAGAAAGCACTTTCTGCACTTTCATCTCCACACTTTCATATGCAAAATTCTGAAGGATGAAAATGAGCACTAGTGTCTAGTGGGCTGAGCTGATAATATACTGGAATGACACTGGACATCAGTAAAATGCTGATTCTTATTTTAAAAAAACATGTCTTCCAGTTTCCTAGCTCAGTTGCGGCATGACTCACGGAGGAAGACACTCCTCTTTCAGAGCTTTAACTTGTTCAAAACTGAAATATGGAAGGATAACAACTTCTACAATCTACTTATATTTTTTAAGTAGAGCTTCACATTCATCGACCATTTCTTTCATTCACTACATAAATTAGGAACTTAGGCTGTTCCCAAGCAGTAGCTCATTCAACCATTCACTCCACAAACTGGGCACTACTTTGTCAGGCACCATGTAAGTCCCGGTGATACTGAGATTGGTCACTACCTGGAGCTCATACTCTAGCAAGAAAGCAGGCATTACACCAATAGTAACTATATGAAGAGCTATACAGTCGGACCATGAGGAACTTTGAAAGCACACAGGAGAGACATCTAACTGAGTCAGTTCAGTTCAGTTGCTCAGTTGTGTCTGACTCTTTGCGACTCCATGGATTGCAGCATACCAGGCTTCCTTGTCCATTACCAACTCCCGGAGCTTGCTCAAACTCATGTTCATCCAGTTGGTGATGCCATCCAACTATCTCATCTTCTGCCATCCCTTCTCCTCCTGCCTTCAATCTTTCCCAGCGTCAGGGTCCTTTCAAATGAGTCGTTCTTCACATCAGGTGGCCAAAGTATTGGAGTTTCAGCTTCAGCATTAGTCCTTCCACTGAATATTCAGGACTGATTTTCTTTAGGATGGAATATGGTTGGATATCCTTGCAATCCAAGGGACTCTCAAGAGTCTTCTCCAACACCACCTTCAAAAGCATCAATTCTTTGGCATTCAGCTTTCTTTATGGTCCAACTCTCACATCCATACCTGACTACTGGAAAAACAACAGCTTTGACTAGACAGACCTTTGTTGGCAAGGTAATGTCTCTGCTTTTTAATATGATGTCTAGTCCGGTCGTAGCTTTTTTTCTAAGCAGCAAACATCTTTTAATTTCATGTCTGCACTCACCATCTGCAGTGATTTTGAAGCCCAAGAAAATAAGTCAGGGTTTCCATCATTTCCCAGTCTATTTGCCATGAAGTGATGGGACTGGATGCCATGATCTTAGTTTTCTGAATGTTGAGTTTTAAGCCAGCTTCTTCACTCTCCTCTTTCAATTTCAAGAGGCTATAGGTCTGAAAATGCTTCCAAGGCATCCTACACTTTGATCCCAGTAAGCAGCACCATAATGCTCCAGTTTTCACGCAATTTAAGGTATAAAGCAATGACATGGCAAAGGAGACAAAATATCACCTTTTTATTGGTAGAGCCTTAATTAGAGGTTATAAGTTAGCATGAAAGCCAAAGGGACCTAAATTAAATATACATTCAAACTAGGTGGTTCCAGACCAGATTAAGCAAGATGGACAAGCTGAACTCAGCATACCCAGGTATTGTTTCCAATTTTACCAATCAAGAAAATCCGTCATAAGAAAACAAACAGCAACAAAAACAGCAGAGGGGTCAGAAACATTACACCACATCACTTGGAAGAAACCATCATAAGTGTATATAAAAATAGGAGCCTTATATTCACAAGAGAAAGCCATTATCTCTTCTCTAGTTGGTTTCTTCTCACACTTCTATTCTCTTTAGCAGCAAAAGAAAAGTCATTACGACTCTTGATGGTTTCCGCCATAGCAAAAATCAGCTGTTGCACAAATGGCTCAACATTTAATAAATATCTTTGATGTATAAAATGATCTTTTTGCTGATTTACCATATTGGACTCTTGAAATGTTTTCTATTATCACCATATGTTTCCTAAGTGAAAGCTGAGTGTCTAAGCCATTCCACTTAAAATATGACAGATTTATGTAATAAATTGAAAAGCTGCCAGCAAGAATTTATGCTAATTTTTCTCTGTTCTACCTTCTGAAGAATATAAGACTAGTTCCCTTTTTAAAAACTGAAGAAAAGAAAGTTAAATGAAAATTAAGTATGAATATTCCCAACTATTTCACATTTTACTTTCTGCCCTTACTCCAAACTCAGTATTTCATTCTGTCCATCCTCTAGATATGCAAACTTTTAGTACCAAAAATATGCCAGAAACTGGGCTGGTAGTGGGTAGAGTGTATAAGTGAAATCATGTCTGTGAAAATATGTTAGCAACTACAAAGCATAAGGAGATGTGAGGAGATTCATAAAGGTTGCCATCTTGTAAAGGTGACTGAATCCCTTTAATAAATTCATGAGCACATTCGTCTTTTAAAGAAATTCACAAAATGGAAAATGAGGATGATTTAACATTATTGTTCATGTCCAGAAACTTACTGGATGTCAGCAATAATTATTTTTTTAAATAAATGGATAATTGTAGTGGGTTAGGTTAAGTGAAGAGGGGGTCCCAAACTTCCTTATGCGCCAAGTGATAGCCTCCAAGGCCTCTTCCCAGCCTCTGCCCTTCACCAGCTTGAGTGAAGATAAGGGTGTTGACCTTGTGTCCTTGGCAAATGTCTATCCTACCCTCGGCCCCATCACTCCAAGACTCACAGCCTCACCACCACTGTCTGCCTGGGAGACCGTGAGCACTAATTCTGTGGGCCCGCAAACCACAGGCCCATTTATCCCTCATCCCCACACAACTCTGCCCAATCCTTAATCTAACCTGCCTACCCCTTCTGCAGCCCCTCCATGGAACTCCTGATGCACCAGCACACACCCCCCCTTCTCCAGATGTGTGCTCCAGGTGGCAAGGGCAGTGCAGGGCTGAGCACACACAGATCTCAGTGCCACGTCCGCCACTTACGACCCCTGACCTCGAGTGAGACACTCAATCTGTCTGTGCTCTAATTTCTCCATCTGTAAAATACGGCTACAGAGAGATCTTGTTTTGAAGATTAACATAAGTAATATATAAAACATCATGAAAGCGTCCCTGGCACATAGTAAGGGCTTTGTAAGGTCGTTTTATTTTCTCCCTTCTTTCCTGCTCCCAGTGAGCCCTGGCCCTCCCCCAGATCCAGCTTTCCTTAACACTCGGGCAAGGGATCTTCCTCCCCCGCCCTCCTTGTGCTGACTGACTGAAGGCTGAATGGAGGCGCTTCTTGCTCTTTATTAGCCCTTCCAAGCCATCACCTTTCCTGCCTTGCAACCACCCTCTCCAACTCTGAGGCTCCTACATCAAACCACACTGCCATCACCAGACAGCAGACCAGCTCACTCTTACTCCTCTGGGGACCTCAACTCCCACATCATCATTACCCTCGCCCTTTTGTTATCATACGCTTCAGTGATTTCAAAGTCTGTGGGGATTATCCTTTCAGTTTCCTGGATTTTTAGTTTCCTCCCCACTTCAACCTCCAGTGATTTTTTCCCTTAGCTTTAACTCAACAACTTATTGCCTTGGTTATACCCTACACAGACCTTGCCACCAATATACCCACCCCCTTCCCAGGGTCTCATTCCCTGATCATTGCCTGCTGTCTCTCAGCTCACTCCCTTTATCAGATAGCGAGTCAGACATGAGTGGGTCCCACCCCATCCTGGAACAGGTCACCTTTCCCTCCTCCACCTGGACGCGGGACCAGAACACTTTCTGAGATCCTCCCTTTTGTGGTTAACGACTGCTAACGTTTCCAGATTTCATCAAGACCAAGCAAGATAAAACAGTCAGCGTCAGCTGGCACAGGCACAAGACCTAAGAGGTGACTCCAAGTAACCTGGGGGTCATGATGTGTATTTATGATAAACAACCATCGCGGCCTTTGCTCTCCCCACCGTGGGCTCCGCCTGGGTGCCTGCATACTAGGAGAGAAGGTATATAACCCGAAGCTGTCAATCAACTAATGACGCAGCACACGGGGAGGGATCACCACTCGAAAACACCCAGCCCTACTCCCACTGCCCGCCCTTCTGAGTCTCCTCCCTTCTCGAGAGAGTAGTTTCCCTTCGCTTAGTAAAACTCCTGCTGCGGGAAACTGCCAGCCCCCCAGTAACTGTGATGAATAATCTGGCTCCTTTCTAAAGCAAATCCCTACACTTGTCCCCAAATTCTCTCACCTATGAAAGAATATCCTTCTAACAATTAATCACTTTCACTCTGCTTTATCATTTTTCTCTCTGTACTAGGTCATATCTATTCAGCGTGCACACTGGCTAGAAGAGCTCCGATGAAAAATCTTCCACTTCTTCACATCACCCTCCAGCAGCAGCCCTATTTCTCTGCTACTCTTTAAAGCAAAACCCATTTAAACTGTGGTCCACTCTGACTCCTGTTTTTCTAACATATCCTAAAATCCTCTGCAGGTATCACCCCAGTTAAAGTGTCTTCTCTAACCCCTGGGCTTCCCTTGTAGCCCAGTTGGTAAAGAATCTGCCTGCAGTGCAGGAGACCTGGGTTCAATTCCTGGGTCGGGAACATCCCCTGGAGAAGGAAACGGCAACCCACTCAAGTTTTCTTGCTTGGAGAATCCTATAGACAGAGGAGCTGGGCAGGCTATAGTCCTTGGGGTCACAAGAGTCGGACACGACTTAGTGACTAAACCACCACCACCACCACCTCTAACCTACACCAATGACCAGTGCTCTCCCCATCAGGAGTGCCACTGTCCCTCTCAGTCATCACCAACATGGCCTCTCAAGAGCATCGCACGTGTGATGACGCCGTCCTCCCCGGACCACTTTCTTCCCTTGTCCCCAGGACAGTAGTTTCTCTTGGTTACTTGCTACCTCACTGGCTGCTCTTCTCCAAGAGACTTTCTGGCTGACCCCTGTCTAATATTGAAATGCCTTAAGACAGTTCTCAGGGGACTTCCTTGGAGGTCCAGTGGTTAAGACTCTGTGCTTCCACTGCAGGCGGGGAAGGGTTCAACCCTTGGTTAGGGAACTAAGATCCCACATTCTATGCGGCACCAGTGGAAGAAAAAAAAACTGTTCTCAGAGTTCCACGTTTGTCTACGTGAGTGACTTCATCCCAGTTCGTGTCTTCCATTTTTCTCTAGCCCAACCTCTCCTGAGAACTACAGGGTGCCTAATATACCTGTCTAGTCAACAAATTTGGAGGTGTACTAGGCTCCTCAAATATTCAGCATATTCAAAACGAAATCACTAAATGCTTTCCACCCACGGCTCAACCTCTTCCTGTGAACTTGCCCATCTCCGTAAACGCAACTCCATCCTCCCAGCTGCTCAGGCTTCAGAGCGCCACTCTGACTCCCGTCCTTTGTCACAGCCTATGTGACACAGCCTTTGTCTCACCATCTCCACATCTCCCTTCACCTAAGGCAAAGGCCTCTCCTGTCTGAAGTCTCTTCCAGTCTCTGAACCACTCCCCTACTCAGTTGAGACTTCCCCTGGCATCTAACAGAGCAATTTCTCTACTTCCCTTCCCTACTCAGCTGTATTTTCTCACAGGGCAGTTATCAATATCTAACATAATCTATATTTACACATAAACTCTAGAAGAGTAAAGATCTCTGTTTTGTTTATTGCTGTATTTCCATTGCCCAAAAGAATATGTAGTACTCAATATATATTTGTCTAATGAATAGTTGAGTAAGTATTGAAATAAGCCCCCAATGATTTCATGATCTAAATTCATCATGTGACCAGAACGGGAGACCCATGTGACTAGGATATCATGGTATGTGGGACTGTTGTTCATACTCATTACTCCTGGTCAGCGTCAAACCTTCGTAAAGCACCAATCATACAGAGTCTTATCTCTTGTCCTCAGAGCTTACTATTTAATATCTTATTCCACAGCAAACTTGGAAAACTAGTCTTAAATAATCCATACGATGTTCTTAAGGAAAGAAAAGAATATCTGCTCCCGAGAGGAGCAGAGTCAAGAGTGAACGCAGAGGCTACGGCAGAAGAACAGCCTATGACAGGCCTGTTCAGAAAAGAGGGTCATGTTGGAAGCAACGAAAGATGAACCTGGTTCAGGGAGGCTGACCGTGAAATGATGTTCTTCAGACACTTGTTAAATGTGGGCTCTGCCAGACACTGTGCTGGGTGTCAGGACAGGTGTCAGGTGCATCTAAGCATAAGCAGGGCAGATTCCTGCCTCTAGGTGTCCATAATCAGACATAAGTTATAGGATCAGTTAGAAATGGCAGCAGGCCCTTGGATAAGCTATCGTCCTGGGGGGCCCAAACCTGGCTGTTCTTGAGACAGGACTGCTTGAAGAACTTCCCAAAAATGCCAGTTCCTGAGACCTGGCCCTTGACCACTGAATTAGCATCAAAGTGCTGTGTATTCGTATATGTGTACTTTATATCTACATATGTGGATACATACGCGTGCATATACACGGTATTCTTCAGTTCTGATTCAGTCCACAGACCATTATTTAGAATCACTGCTACTGACAGGTGAAAATATGGGAGTGAAAGGAAGATGAAGAATCATTGGAACTGTTATAATCCTTTCACCAGTGATAATCCAATTCATATGCTGAAGGTTGTCACCTCTGAGAATGAAAGAAAATCTGGACTCACCACCTCACAAGAGTAGAATTAGATGTTTGGGGACAAGAAGAAATAATTAAGAATTCTGAAAAGAGACTAAAAATACTTCTTAGGAGAAATAATGAACTGCACCAATTCAAGAAGCAACAAAGTCTTTCTCCTGCATAATCCACTATGGAGGCACTTCCCAGGCATATCCACGCCCACATGCCTATTTTCAACTTTTGTGTATTCTGAAACTTGCTGACGTAGTGCAAGAGGGTAATTATTCATTTCCCTCTCCAAATATTTTTGAAAATGAGAATTGCTATATGAAAATAATGAATACTAAATGAAAGGTGCAGAACGGATGCAGTGCCCAAAAAGATAGGTCTTGCTAATTAGCTCAGTACTCACTAAAGACGAATGGCTCATGAAGCTGACATAATTGTGTTGTGGTTTAAAATGTGTAATTAATACGGAAAGGAATGTATTATTAAAATAAAATAGTTTGTTCATGCAACGGTTAGTCTGTGGCCTACTTGGGAAAGTACAGTTTTTACCGTGATCAACCTCATTTTTTTATTCAAGTGTTTAACCAACATTTACATGGTGCTTTTTACACCAGGCATTCTCCTGAGCACATTACAAACTTTATTTAATGTTATAGGAAAACACTGAGGTATGTACTATACTGTCTACATCAGAGAGGAATTTGAGGTATTGTGAGCCTAAGAGGCTTGCCCAAGGACTAAACCAGAAAAGATTCGAACCCAGACCATCAATCTCCAGGAATCATGTTAAGACAAGGCAGCTGCCATAACCATATGAATCTTATTAATTTAGAAGAAATTTAACTCTTATCTGAAAATAGGTAATGGAAGCTAGTTTGTGATATTTCACCACTCTATCTAATAAACATATTAAAATAAACATACAGTAAGCCCTCTACATATGAACAAGTCCTATTCTGAGTGTTTGTAAGTCCAAATTGTTCATAAGGCTAACAAAGTGGTCCTAGGTATCCAGCTAACACAATCAGCTATGTAGTCCTTTACTGTAATAGGTTTTTAATACTTATCACACAAATAATACATTAAAAAAAAACACACACAAATAGAGAAAACATTTTTAATCTGACAGTACAGTACCTTGAAAAACACAGTAGTGAAATACAACAGCTGGCATCCAGGGGCTGGCATCGAATGAACAGGCAAGAAGGGTTACTTTAACTGGGGGGGGGGGGGGGGGGGGGAGCGGG
>SJXQ01007712.1:212463-239089 GCA_006408695.1 Aepyceros melampus | reverse complement strand
GGGGGGGGGGGGGGGATGGTAGCACTGAAGGACCATCAGCAATAGGAGACAGAGGGCCCGCTGTGACGTCACTCATGCCTAATGCTGATGGCCCCAGTTCTGGTTCCCTGCTGGGCTCGATCCTGTCCACCCTCTTGATACAACAACCCAGTAACATCAGGGTAGTAGCTCTTTATTTTTCTCATCATAGATGATACAGTAGCCCTGGACTGCATTATGAACAGCTGCTGCAACCTCTGTGGACCACTCTATATTCGGGTCCTGCTCCTCAAAAACTAACAGTGCCTCCTCAAATAAACAAAAGCTCCTTGCCATCTGGGGCTTCCCAGGTGGTAGAAGCAGTAAAGAACCTGCCTGCCAATGCAGGAGTCTCATGAGATGCAGGTTTGATCCCTGGATCAGGAAGATCCCCTGCAATAGGGCATGGCAACCCACTCCAGTATTCTTGCCTGGAAAATCCCAGGGACAGAGGGGACTGGTGGCTACAGTCCATAGGGTCGCACAGAGTCAGACACGACTGAAGTGACTTAGCACGCACACACCTTGCCATTTGCTGCATCGTGAACCTTTCCAGTTCCTCAGTTACTTCCTCTTCCTCTTGTCTCTCTTCGTCCTTTCTCTGAGCCTCCAATTCCATCAGGTCTTCATTAGTAAACTCCTCACGTTGCACAGCAAGGAATTCAACAGTCATCCTCTTGCAGATCTAGCTCAAAATAAGGATACTGTACTACTGCACTCTACACAGTAAAGTACATAAAAGCACAGCCACCTGCAGAAGCTGCACGCACGTGACAATGTACACACTCGTCTGAACTAACGCACATGACTGGACAGGCAAACGCCTGTTCACATCTTTGAACACACCATTTGAAGGTTCATATATAGCGGGCTTACTGTATCTGAAAGATGAGCCAACTGAAATATCCAGAATTACCCACATGTCTGATTTCCCCATCTCTTGTCTTGGGCTGGGTTTCCCCAGAAGCAGATACTGGGACCAGGCTGTGAGAGGGAAGTGACCTAGGAAGTGCTGAAAGGTGAGCAGGCCCATGAGACAGGATCTCTTTATTCCATGTGTCCATGAAGGAGCTGTCCACCATGATGGCTGAACACCCTCCAACAGGGACAAGCAGGTGACCCAAGCAAGGCCAACCAACTTTTCCTGAACTTAATAATGACTCTGAAAAAGAAAATTCCTATCCAGTGCTTTGCTGAAATGACAAATGGAAAATATGGATGCCAGCAGTCTTCTTAGTAGATCCATGGAGACATCCTATCTGCAAAGAAATCAAGCCAACACAGGCACCGTTTCCAGAAGAGAAGAGCCCTGCCCTGTTGTCTGAGCCCGAGCCTGGCCGTGTCTGCAGGAACGCCGGCTCAGAGAGTCCCCACTGATTGCCCTTCTACTGCAGCTGCTTTGCGCTCTATCTCATGATGAAGGAGTCCCGCTGCAGCTTGTTACGGTTACACAAATCCACAGCACACCGCCTGGTCCACAGCGGCTGCCTGACAAATCTGGTACCTTCCCACGCCTGGCACTTCCGGAAGATCTCAGTTCCTGCCTCTGACTTAAAATTTCAGTCCTCATCTTCCCTCCCAACAATGATTTCTCACTTACCTGGAAATCAGAGTTCACAATGATATGCCCCAACTAGGTGACTTAAATCCTATGCTTGATATTAATGTGTTAATGTTTTTCTTAATATTAATATATTTCCTGTTATGGTCTGAGATCTGAAGAAGGAATGTGCCTATTTTTAACCACCCTTGTACAAGCTTAATTTAAAATAAAAATGTAAAATAAATCAAGAAAATAAAACAAAAATTCATGTGTGTGGGGCTGTGGGAGAAGGAAAAAGAGTTAAATTCTCTCTTCTATCCATATAAAGGCTATGGATATTACTTAAATTAATAAAATAGAAATCATAAAATCATTTATTGCTATGGAGATAAATAATACATTACACACACATATATACATAATAATTTTACACATCTCAGTTAAAAGAGATGAAAGTGACTCCTCCTTGTAAAACGGAAGTAGGAAAGTAGGAATAAGAAAAACTGTCTTAAGAAGACAAGCATCATAGGATATTACTTAAATGTGGCCTCTAAAAAGTGATACAAATGAACTTAATTATAAAACAGAGCCACATACACAGAAAGCAAACTAACAAACTGCCATACTTTGAAAAGTCACATGCACCCCAGCGCTCACTGCAGCACAATTTAAAACACCAAGACAGGAACAGCACAACAGAGGAATGAGTAAGACAGACCTGGTACATACACACAATGGGGTGTTGCTCAGCCATAAAGAGAATGAAATAAGGCCATTTGCAGCAACATGGATGGGCCCAGAGATTATCATCCTAAGTAAGATACATCAGACAGAGCAAGACAAATTTCATATAATACCACTTACAGGTGGAATTTAAAAAATGATACAAGTGAACTTACTTACAAAACAGAAAGAGACTCACAGGCTTTGAAAACAAACTAATGGTTACCAAAAGGAAAGCTGGGTGGAGGCATAAATTAGGAGTTTGGGATTAACATACACACATTCAGTTCAGTTCAGTCACTAAGTCGTCTCTGACTCTTTGCGACCCCAAGAATTGCAGCATGCTAGGCCTCCCTGTCCATCATCAACTCCCAGAGTTCACCCAAATTCATGTCCATCGCATCGGTGATGCCATCCAGCCATCTCATCCTCAGTCGTCCCCTTCTCCTCCTGTCCCCAATCCCTCCCAGCATCAGAGTTTTTTCCAATGAGTCAACTCTTCACATGAGGTGGCCAAAGTATTGGAGTTTCAGCTTCAGCATCAGTCCTTCCAATGAACACCCAGGACTGATCTCCTTTAGGATGGACTGGTTGGATCTCCTTGCAGTCCAAGGGACTCTCAAGAGTCTTCTCCAACACCACAGTTCAAAAGCATCAATTCTTCGGCGCTCAGCTTTCTTCACAGTCCAACTCTCACATCCATACATGACCACAGGAAAAACCATAGCCTTGACTAGACGGACCTTTGTTAACAAAGTAATGTCTCTGCTTTATATTATCCTATCTAGGTTGGTCATAACTTTCCTTTCAAGGAGTAAGCGTCTTTTAATTTCATGGCTGCAATCACCATATGCAGTGATTTTGGAGCCCAAAAAAATAAAGTCTGACACTGTTTCCACTGTTTCCCCATCTATTTCCCATGAAGTGATGGGACCAGACGCCATGATCTTCGTTTTCTGAATGATGAGCTTTAGGCCAACTTTTTCACTCTCCTCTTTCACTTTCATCAAGAGGCTCTTTAGTTTCTTTCACTTTCTGCCATAAGGGTGGTGTCATCTGCATATCTGAGGTTATTCATATTTCTCCCGGCAATCTTGATTCCAGCCTGGGCTTCTTCCAGCCCAGCATTTCTCAGGATGTACTCTGCATATAAGTTAAATAAGCAGGGTGACAATATACAGCCTTGAGTACTCCTTTTCCTATTTGGAACCGTCTGTTGTTCCATGTCCAGTTCTAACTGTTGCTTCCTGACCTGCATGTAGGTTTCTCAAGAGGCAGGTCAGATGGTCTGGTATTCCCATCTCTTTCAGAATTTTCCACAGTTTCTTGTGACCCACACAAAGTCTCTTTATACATATATACAAAAATGATAACATTATAGTAACCAAAACTTTCATTCTTATATAGCTATATATTTTGGACAGCTCTTTATCGATAAATATAGATCTACTGTATTTTATTTATTTAAAGAGCAGCAAAATATTCTGTTAAGAAATAAGGTCACTATGGATAAATACTTAGTTTATATGAAAGAAATGAAACAAAGTTGCTCAGTTGTGTCTCTTTGTGACCCCAAAAATTCCATGGAATTCTCCAGGCTAGAAACTGGAGTGAGTAGCCTTTCCCTTCCCCAGGGGATCTTCCCAGCCCTGGAATTGAACCCAGGTCTTCCATATAGCAAGAGGATTCTTTACCAGCTGAGCCACTAGGGAAGCCCAAGAATACTGGAGTGGGTGGGTAGTCTATGCCTTCTCCAGTGGATCTTCCTGACCTAGGAATAGAACCAGCATCTCCTGCATTGCAGGCAGATTCTTTACCAGCTGAGCTACCAAGGAAGCCCTTAGTATATATACTATTTGGTAAAATATATTTTTGCTATTATAATTCATATTGCAGTTAACTTTCTTAGAATATAAATCTTCTTGTGTAACTGTATCTATGAGATATATTGCCAGGCTATACACTGATCTTATTTATCATTTAACAATGTGGGAGTATACTACAGAGTACTACATAAAGAAAAGCACTCTGTGGTTGTACTATTCTCTCTGATTCATTAATGTATCTCTAAATATCCATCACTAATCATGATGAAGATAATAAAGCAATGTTCATCTCAGAAAAATATGAATGAAAATGGTAGCAAAAAGTATATCCTTAGACTTGCTTCATTAACGATTTAACTGGAAAGTGATTAAGCTGTAATTAAGATCTTTCATCTGTAATTAGTCAATTTTTTAACAACTAAGACAAAGAAAAATGAAAAAATAAAAAACCAGGAGGCATTCTTTATTGATTCAAACAAAAAACAAAACCAAAAAATGGAATGAACAAACCATAGCTCCTTTTTTTCTGTGCATGACCTATGAGAGAAATGATATAAAAAGGTCCTATGATTCAGTTATTTGTTTCTATCTCCTTTGTTGTAGTGGTTGCTGTTCTTTTGGTTAGACTGTGTATACCAATTAAGGTTCCTAGCCATGATAGAGAGTAACACTATTTCACAATTCAACCGGTGTGTAATCAAAATGTCACTTTAGTCTGTCACTGGTTACACTTCAAAAAGCTCAGGGTTACCTCAATTAAAAGTGAAACTTTAAAGTACTTAGCAGATCTGGTATAAAATATACAAGGAGTTTTCTACTTGGATTGAAAAAGACAAGGAAGACAGTGCTATTTTAAACTTTTGCTATATTCTATTTTTGCTGATAACTTTCCAGCTCAATATTTTTCCCCTCTGTAGAATCATCTGAAAAAGCTGCAAATGATATGATGTTACATTAGATTATATCCTCCTCGTTTATGATTATAAACAATCTATTATCAATTTTAATTAAATACTAGCAATGATAACTGCAGGAAATCTAACCAGTCATTCAAATTTCAATCCACATTGATTGACTAAAAGTGTAAGGTTTTGGATGATACCTAAAAGACTAAATATCCTAAAGTGTGTTTAGGTAGTAAAACATATGGATTATGTGCTATCCATCCTGAAGGAAGGGACAGAAGTTACCTCAATGTCTAGACAGCTGAAGTTTGAGGTATTTGACATCAAAGTACCTTATGCATAGTGGCCAGGAAACATTTCCTTCTTGGTAATTCAGGAACTTATCGTTGCATATGTAATTGATCAAGCTAGTTACAACAGAGGAAACAGGAACAATGGCTAACCACACTGCATTATTTTCCTGAGAGGTTATCACCAACTTCCTTCCAAAACAAAATGCAGAATCGTGATTTCTCTATAATTAGTTAATTTTAGAGTGCTATGACCTAAAGTTGACTATGAAAGGAATGTTTCCATCTGTACTATGTTGAAGTAAGCTAAAATGAATGTAACTATACAAATTTTAAAGAATGGATGACATCTTAAGAAGCCTGCCCAGAGCAATTAAAATATAGTAGAAATAGGAGTAGAGGTTAGCTATAGTTATCAATTAAAGAGTCAGGGCTACATTTTTTTTAATTTCTTCAAAAGTTTTACAATAAAGACACTGAAAATTGATTAAGACCATTTAATAAAGGTTGAAAGGTTGAAGTGAAAGTTGCTCAGTTGTGTCTCTTTGCGACTCTATGGACTATACAGTCCGCGAAATTCTCCAGGCCAGAATACTGGAGTGGATAGTAGCCTTTCCCTTCTCCAGGCATCTTCCCAACCCAGGGATCGAACCCAGGTCTACTGCATTGCAGGTGGATTCTTTACCAGCTGAGCCACAAGGAAAGTCCTAATAGAAGGTACACAAACCATTAACTCTTGTTACGACAGAGTTCCCTGTAAAACGCAGATGTGTTTGATGACTTTTCCAATGTGCCACTTAATAAGAATTCAATCACACAGAAATTTTTGAAAATCCCCACTGGTATTAATGTTAGCTGATTCCTCAAATGAAAGTTTATTTAATGACAGTAAGGATGCTGTGGTCCTGTGAGAACCTGATATGCCTTTGCAGGATCCTGGGAACTAAGCTTTAACAGCTGAGCTGCTCTGATGCTAAAGCAGAGGCTCTCCAACTGACTCAGGTCACCCCATGCCAAAGCTTTATTACCTCCTTCCTTCAACTGAAATCATACTAAAAAGTCAATACAAAATGATGGCCTAGTTAAAATTGAGTTCATTATTATAGCCTATACCTTAAAATTAAATTATGGTAGAAGTTAAAAAGAAAGTGGAAAGGACTTAGTACTATCAAAAAGAGAGTATGGCTTCAAGAAACAGAGAATGCTGCTGCTGCTGCTGCGGCTGTGAGGTCGCTTCAGCCGTGTCCAACTCTGTGCGACCCCATAGACGGCAGCCCACCAGGCTCCCCCATCCCTGGGATTCTCCAGGCAAGAACACTGGAGCGGGTTGCCATTTCCTTCTCCAAAGCATGAAAGTGAAAAGTGAAAGTGAAGTCGCTCAGTTGTGTCCGACTGTTCACGACCCCATAGACTGCAGCCCACCAGGCTCCTCCGCCCATGGGATTTTCCAGGCAAGAGTACTGGAGTGGGTTGCCACTGCCTTCTCCAGAAATGGAGAATGCTATCCTTTAAAAGGCTGAAATACAATGAAAAGAAAGGCAAAAGCTACAACAATTATTGTACATTTGCACAATCACTGTTTTATAAAGAGAAAAAGAAGCTGAGACTTTATTTTAATCATATTTAGATTCATTATCATTTTCTCTTTTTAATTATACTATATTTTATTTCAAAATTGAATAAAAAATTTTTCACAATCATTTACTTTAGAAAATTATTGACAATCTTCTTTAAAGTAAGATAATTGCAGACAGTGCAATACATAGCATGGATATACAGCTAGTAAAGAATCTGCCTGCAATGTGGGAGAGCTGGGTTCGATCCCTGAGTTGGGAAGATACCCTGGAGAAGGAAAAAGCTACCCACTCCAGTATTCTGGCGTGGAAAATTCCATGGACTGTATAGTCCACAGGGTTGCAAAGAGTTGGACAAGACTGAGCGACTTTCACTTAAAGATTCAGAATTTGATAAAAAAATAAGCATATGTGGATATGCATGTGAGTGTATACTCAAGTAGCCTTTTATAGTTCTATGATAGTAAGATGAAACTTGTCTTATGCAAATTAAGGGCTTCCCTGGTTGCTCAGACAGTAAAAAATTTGAATGCAGAAGACCAGGGTTGGACACTTGGGTCAGGAAGATCCCCTGGAGAAGGGACTGGCAACTTCAGTTTTCTTGCCTGGAGAATTCCATGGACAGAGGAACCTGGTGGCTACATACAGTCTATGGGTCAAAAAAAAGTCCAACATGACTGGGCGACTAACACTATTTAACTTCTTAATGATAGACAGATGCAATTTTCCTTGTAGGTAAATTCTATTAGATCCACTTCTTTCAAAGATTTTTACAATAAGTCTGTGGTTTGAAAACTTTCAATTCACCCCAAAGTAACAAAACTTGCTAAGAAATCTTAAAGCAGTGAGTGAAGCAGAATATGCTACCCCCAAATACGCCTCTTTGGCATAGAAGTTTATTTTTGGCTTATTATTTTAAGAAACAGCAGACACAGGAAAAGCTCTGAATACCTACAAGTTTAGAGTAACCCAGGTGGTACAACAGTTAAGAATCCGCCTGCAAATGCTGGAGACAAAAGAGACTCCGGCTCGATCCCTGGGTCGGGAAGATCCCTGGAGAAGGAAATAGCAACCGACTCTAACACTCTTGCCTGGAAATTCAATGGACAGAGGAGCCTGGAAGGTGACAGTCCCTGTGGTCACAGAGTCAGACACAACTGAGCCACTAAGCATGGATACACACACCCAGAAGTTACCCTTTTGTAAGAGGCATTTTACATTTAGCAAGAAAATATCCATTTATGAGAGTGTTTCCAAAACTTAAGAAACTTAGGTTCTAGCCCTAGATTGGGAAGATTCCCTGGAGAAGGAAATGGCAACTCACTCCAGTATTCTTGCCTGGAGAATGCCATGAACAGAGGAGCTTGGTGAGCTACAGTTCATAGGGGTGCAAAGAGTCAGACATGACAGATATGACTTCACAAGCACACACACACATTCCCTCTCTGTACCAGAAAGAGAATAACTAAATCTCTAGAAAAGTGTCAATGCAGAAGGGGCCAACTTAGATCTACATAACAATCATACACTTGTTTACTCTGCTGTGCCTGATAATCTCCCAGAAATGTCCACCCCCACCCCCAAATCTTCTGTCTTTAGCTAAAGATGGTCTTCAAGGTGATGGCTTGGGCCATTTAGGGAAGTTACTCATTTTTACTGAGTATCTTCCACGTATATAGGAAGTATACATTATTAAACTTGCTTGTTTTTCTCCCATTAATCTTATTACAGGGAGGTATCAGTCATGAATCTAGAAGAGTAGAGGGAAAATTATTTCTTCCCCCTACAGCATGAATCACTGATTATCAAATATTAAAATTTAACTAAAGCTATATGAGCTTTTCAGTTTCACAAGGAGGACAGGAGAGGGGCTTTTCATGGGAATAATTCTGAAAGAAAAGGAGGGAAGGATGGAAGGAGGGAGAGAAAATAGGAGGAAGAGGTAAATTAACCAAGCAGTGATTTGGTTCCTTCTAACCAAGCTCCAAGTTCAGAGATGTTAGCAGGGCACAAGTCTAACAACCTGGGCTGAAGAAGATCTTGTTCAGATTGTCAAACCAGTCAATTCTAAAGGAAATCAATGCTGAATATTCACGGGAAGCACTGATGCTGAAGCTGAGCTCCAATACTTCGGCCATCTGATGCGAAGAGCTGACCCACTGGAAAAGAACTCTGATGCTGGGAAAGATTGAGGACAAGATGGGATGGTTGGATGGCATCACCGACTCAATGGACCTGAGTTTGAGCAAGCTTGGGGAGATAGTGAAGGACAGGGAAGCCTGGCATACTGCAGTCCATGGGGTCGCAAAGAGTTGAACACGAGTTAGGGACTAAACAATTCCTCTTCCCTCCTACTTCCCACACTTTCTCCTTGCTCTTCCTCTTTACCTAACCCCCGTTCCCTTCCTCCTTCTTTCTTGTCTTTTTCCCTCTGCCTTTGAACTTAAACTTCATAGTGTGATGATATGAAGCTAAGGGAACCCACCCTTCCAAATCTGAGAAGAAACTTATTAATAGTAGAGAAAAAGTAGAGCCAAAAGTGAGATCCACATTTGTCAGCTATTTCAACCCTGAGTCAAGTTATACTTGAAGATAACCCTGCTTAAGGCTATTGATTGTATGAAGCAAGAAGTTTCTTTGATGCCTGAGCCAATATGGGTTGAGTTTTCCACTTGCAGCTCAATGAGTCCCAAGTGACAACTCTGTTTTCCATCCTTAATTTAAGGTGCTGAAGCCAAAATTCTTTTGCTGAAAAATACTGATGAAACAATCTGAACTCTAAAAAGTTTTGGCCCCTCCTATCACTCTGTTTGTCTCACTCTTTCAAATGCAGTTCTCTCTTCCTTGGATTACTTCATAATCAACACAAGATTTCAACTTACAGTGGCAAGTCATGTCTTCAGATTGTTACTGATAGCACCAATTCAGCAAGAATGAGTACTGACTCCATTTACACACAGTTCACATGGATTCTTTCCATCTAAGAAGCATAGAATCCCACAAAACCTATTACCCCATTGAGGAAAATTGTATACTATGTGCTTTGAATCAGTTCTGCTTTCAATCAGTACTATGTGCAAAGAATCAGAATCTCTTTGAATGAGAGTTGATATGTCTCATTCCCTATACAGAATGTGTTTTTAGAGAGAATATGTGGACAGACAAGATAGGGGAAAATCTTCAGAATGATATTACATTGTTTCCCAAGGACTGCTTTTTTTAATATTTCAAAAAAAGTGATTTTTTTCTTTTCCATGGATCTCAGTATTCAAATATTAATATTAAAATGCAAATGGAAATTCATAGGAACTCATTTTTAAAATGAAACTAGTTTCTTTTCATTATTTTAGAAAAACATGTTTTAGTGCTGTAGAACCACATTCCAAAACAAATATGTATTAATTAATGCACATATGAATTTTCAAACAATACCACTTGAGTGTACATTTTATACCAAGCATTACTTCCTAGAAACTCTCTATGGCCTTAAATACTGCTTTGAATCTGCTTCCTTTTTCAATATAGACACTCTAAAGATAATTATTTTTTCCATTATCAATTATAATAGTACAGACATCACCTCAAACTAAAGAAATTATTTCTCCAACATCACTGGGAAAATGTAGTCATCAACTACACATTTTGATTTTTCTATTTATTTTGACCCCAACAAAATAAGAAGTACTACAGTCATATGCTCATATGGCTATTTAGATAAATGTTTTAATTTTCAATTAATAAAAATTTATTTGAAGAAGTACTAGAACTATGAAAGTGCTTACCATGAGTTAAAACAAAAGTTCTCAGCACAAATCACTCTAAAGAACCACAAAATCAATTTTCTCCATAAGAAAAAAATTTTTTTTTCTCTTGAATTCACTGAACATGAAAAGAAAGCCACAAAGTCATTGTTACACACAGAGATCCCTTTCAACGTACCTTACCAAACTGTTGGGTTTATAATTTTATATTCTTTCTTCAAAAACTCCCCAAAATTGTATACCTTTAAAACTTTGAAGATGCTGGATTGGTCATGCCTATTAGATAAGCAATGAAAATATTTTCAGTTTTCCTAATCATGCTCTAAAAACCATACATGAGATGCTTCTCTTAAAATATTATTACAGCTAGTTTAACAATAATTATTCTAGCTAACTAATTTGCAACTAGTTATTCTATATCTCTATGAAAGTTTTGTTAATATTTTTTTAATCTCCATTCTTATGGGAAGAAAAGTATTACCTGATACTTCCTTAGACGATTCCTTAAATCTGAGGCCTCAACAAAGTAAAGTAGAAAGAGATTTGCAAGCTGACAATCTACTCAGGACAAATATTACACTCTGATATACAAAATACAAGGACATATATTTTGCTAATACAGTTCGAGCAGTCCATTATTTGCCAATGTATGAAGTGCTGGGACTGCATCATTTCACTTACTCTTCACAGTAGGCTTTAGGATGTCAACATCAGCCCTATTTACACGTGAGGAAATTGATACTACCATGCTTAAAAAAAAAAAAAAAAAAACACTCAACTTTAATGTATATTGCAACATTCACCAAATAGGATAGGTACTCGGTTATCTTGGAATTCACAAGTCGAAATTTCAAATGATTAGGAGAGCATACGTTACCTATCTTATATCAAACACTAAAATCACAGTAAGAAATAGCAGAAAGAAAATGCAAATAAACTATATCATATATTCCATATATTCCAAGGAGTCTTTTTCAAATCCACAACAAAACATTTTATAGAAAATTTTGAGATGACTCTGACATGCATTCCCAAGCACTCCCTCGAAAAGGTATCTTTTCTATTAAAAGTAAAAATACTGAATTTGACTTTATTCATTTTGTAATTGTCTTTCTTGCAAATAAATAGTAATCAGAAAGCTATCAACCCATATAATTGCACTGCCCCATGAACTACACTCTGCACCTTACTATACCTATAACAGTATGTCAAATTCCTGTAGAGTAATTTGATACATAAATGAGAACATTATTAAATAGAAAGAGGTGTGTATGAAGTTCCAGAATAAAGTAATTGTGCAATCTAGATTTAATTTACAGAAGAAATGAATAGTAAATATGAATCACTAAACTATAATTAGAAAGTAAAATGAAATCTTGGAGAAATGACAAAATGTCACTCTGACCCAAACCAAGCCCAAATGCATGAAGAAAGAAACAAAAGACAAATTCTCCCTTGGGCTTTAGGTGAATGGCATGATCCCTCATAAACGAGGACAACCTTTTTAGGGATACTTCTCTGAGGCAGTGATAAGTGGCTACAACAGAAAACTGGCAAATCAAAATTAATTCTTACATATATTCAGTCATGTTAGGAAACATGACTGAATGTATGTAAGAAGGAAATGGCAACCCACTCCAGTACTTTTGCCTGGAGAATCCCATGGACGGAGGAGCCTGGTAGGCTACAGTCCATGGGGTTGCACAGAGTCGGACACGACTGAGCAACTTAACTAACTAACTAACTAAGGAAACATCTTAGGGGATTCCCTGGTAGCTTAGCGGTAAGGAATTTGTCTGCAATGCAATAACTGCGGAGAGGAAATTTCAGTTTCTGGGTAGGGAAGAACCTCTATCGCAGGAAATGGCAACCCACTCCCTTGCCTAGAAAATCCCATGCACAGAGGAGCTTGGCAGGCTAGAGTTCACAGGGTCACAAGAGAGTCGAACATGATGGAACGACTAAACAACTACAACATTCAATCACATTTGCAAACATCTCAGGAAAAAGCAATTTGAGGAAATTTGAGGCATTTGAGGAATCAGCTAATACTTCCAACAGCTTAAGAAAAGAAATAATTCTTCAAAAATCCATCAGTCTAGGGGTAGAGGGGCAGCATGCCTGAATATAGTAAACATTTGATAAACATTTGTTGAAAGAAATTTTCTAAAAAGGAGGCAGAATTGTTTTCGAGTCTAGGCACAGTGACTGATTATGTCCCATCACCCAAAGAGGGGTATTGGTGTCTCTCTTACCTATTCCTACCCCAGAGCTTAGTGGTTTAAAGTAACAACCATTTTATTTGTCCATGACATGTGGGTCATCAATTAGAGCTAGCTCTCCTGCTGGTCTCACCTGTGATCACTCATGCTGCTACCTACAATTATCTGGAAGCTTAGCTGGGCTTCCCATGTAGCTCAGTCGGTAAGGAATCTGCCTGCGGTGTGGAGACCTGGGTTCGATTCCTAGGCTGGGAAGATCCTAATGAGACTAAACACTTGCTTAAAACTGTTTCTGGATGGTGTAAGGTGGCCTGATTTGCATGACTTAACATTGGTGCTAAAGATCACTCAGGCCACTTGTCTACAGCACAGGTTCCCAGGCTTCTTAGCATCATGTTAATATTTTTCTAGGAAAGTAAGAGTGAAGGATACGGGGTCTCTGGAAGACTCCCTTGGAAATTACACCACATTACTTCTCCCACAACTATTGTTCAAAGCAAGTCAAGGCCAATCTAGATGCAAAGGGAAGGCAAACAGACATTTTCCTTGATGGGAAGACTTGCAGTGAACTTGTGGCTGCTTTGACTTCACCATGGGAGGTAAGAAAGTAAATCACCAATGGGAACAGACCACAGGGCCTTATCTAGAAATGGTCTGTTCTGTCAACAGATATACCAAGAATTAAGTATCAGATTTTCACTAATGCCAGGCCCTTTTGTCACTGAAATTTAACAGCACAGAAAAATGGATACAGGGTGAGGAAATGAGCTTGTTATTTGACTTTTTTCTGGCCCTACCCCAAAGGGAGGAGTTAACTCTGGATAAAGCCTGAAGCACTCACTAAGGGCTGCGACAGGAGCCTGCAGACAGAGAACAAGTAGAATGAATGAAAAGCAAAGTTAGACACAGCATAAGTTTTCATGATAAATAGAGTAATTTCCAAATTCCATCAAGTTCTAATGTTCTAAAATTTCACAGAACTTTTCTGAGTCTTTTGCACTAGCAAAAGCACTAAGGTAACAATTATTTAATAATTACTTAGATATACCAGCCAATTTATAAAGGCATGCAGATCCCTTCTACCGATGGGAATTGGGAATCAAAGTAAATCACCCAAAATCACACAGTCTCCTTTAGCAAAGAAAAAAAAAAAAATTAGCATATACTTCAATTTCAGACTTAAGTGTGTTAGTCGCCCAGTCATGCCCAATTCTTTGCGACCCCATGGACTGCACCCCACCAGGCTTTCTGTCCATGAGATTTTCCAGGCAAGGATACTGGAGTGGGTTGCCATTGCCTTCTCCAGACTTAGGACCAAACATTTCCTTCTCACTGCAAACAGCTACAGAATCCCCTAACGGATAACCACGCATGCTAACATGCATGCTAAGTCACTTCAGTCGTGTGTGACTCCATGCCATCCTTTGGACTGCAGCCCACCCGGCTCCTCTGTCCATGGGATTCTCCAGCCAAGAATACTGTAGTGGGTTGCCATTTCCTTCTCCAGAGGATCTTCCCGACCCAGGATGGAACTCTTATCTCTCACGTCTACCTACCCTGGCAAGCGGGTTCTTTACCACTAGCGACACCTAGGAAGCCCAATGGATAACCATTAAGTCTTTTTAAACTTCCAGATGTGACACATGGCAATTCATAGAGTACCATAAAGGGAAAAGAAGTTGAGGATAAGAGGCATATTCAGAAGACAGTCATCATCCTTGAAGGAGGATGAAAACAAATTTATATAATAAAAAGAAAAACAGCTTTAAGAGGTAGAAGAAAAGGGACATGTCTTAGTTGCAGCAAATATAGCATCTTCTTTAGAATTAGAAATATTTATATTTGAATTCCAGCCCTGTCATCTGTTAGTCATATAATCATGAACAAGTAAATTAACTGCCCTCAGTCTCAATCTGCTCCTCTAAAAATGTATACGATCATGCCTAAAATAAAGGTTACTGCATGGATTAGAAGAAAGTAAAAACGTCTGTACAGAGAGGACATTCTCAGAAAATGATTATGATCCTGATCACCAGTATCATCATCTAATTATACATCATGAAAGAGCTTCCCAGGTGGCTCAGTGGCAAAGAATCCACCTGTCCATGCAGGAGATATGGGTTCGATCCCTGGGTTGGTAAGATCCCCTGGAGAAGGAAATGGCAACCTAACTCTAGTATTCTTGCCTGGGAAATCCCACAGACAGAGAAGCCTGACGGGCTCCACTACTGAAGTCACAAAAGAGTCAGACACAACTCAGCAACTAAAAACAACAAAGATATATTAATATCTTTCAGTGCTTTCCATACACACACAAAAAAACTCATATGCTTTCCTCAGTAGAGAAGATCTTAGAATTTCAGTCATCCTCAGGCTCTCTTTTACCAAAACACCTAAAAATCTTGATACTCTGTCAATAAATTTCCATCACTCAATTCAAAAGGTAAACAGGCCCACTGAAAAAATACTAGCTATATGAGAACGATGAAAAGATGTTTTTAATCATACACAGAAGGGAAGGAAAAGAAGTTTGCAGAAAATTCAGTATCAGTATAAACATGACAGCCTTAAACATGTCATGGGTTGGGCCCCAAGGGCTTTCTGCAATCACTAACATACACAGTGAAGACCTGAATTCATAAACAAAAAGCTAACTATATTTACAATTGTTATATCTATTTTAATAACTGCCAGCATTTCCATTAAAAGTAAAACATCTAAAAAAATTCTGAACATGATGCCTCGAAAGAATAACATTCAAGAGTCTGAAGAATGTCAAGAACCAGAAGACTCATTCTGCAAGGATACTAGAAACAGGAATCTGTCCTTTCCTTTTGTATTTAAGTGCTTTTCTCCTTGTTGGAAATTATGAGGTGACCTCATATGAAATCTGAGGAAATTATCAGGAGCCTAAACATGGATTTTATTCAATATTGGAGGAAGTTACACAAATTAGTAATTATTTTAGAAACTAGTATCATCTAGGTTTAAGGGTAAATTAAGAGGCAAAGATAAAAGAATGTCATCAAAACTGACTTGAGCCTAGGGCTGCCTTGCTGAAAGAATATCTGTTCCTTACTCCAAGTATCAGCTTCCCAGAGTGGCATCTATGCCATTTGGGCTATTGGATCTCCAAAGAGTAATGGTTAGCAGAGTATCAAAGCATGCATTAAATAATGAAGAAATATTTGTTAAAGGAACCAAAGAATGGGCCTTGAATCATTCTTGTCTAGATCAGAGAGCCCATAAGGCAGCCAGCACATCAAGTTAAGAGTGAGCTGAATTTCTACGTGTTTTATTCCATTCCATTGTTTCTCATATATGTTAAAAAGAACACCACTATTACAATTTATAAGTTACTTTTCTATCAATATTTAACGGAGAAGATCTAATTAATTTCAGCATTATGAGCAAGTCCTGTGATATGAATGTTGAAAAAGTGGTCTCAGGTATTTTTAATAAGTTTAGACTCTGACTGGCAAGTACTTTAATTCATGTGACCAAATTTGAGTTGATGAGTTGCAGCATCTTAGAAATACATGTTTAAGCCTTGCCCAAACTCAAGAGGGAAGAGTGCATTGATCAAACGGGAATACCTCACATGAGTGCTAGATAGAGGATTACTGCATGCACCTGTTTTGTTCACTGTCAAAAACGGGGAAACAATGGCCCTGTTAGACTCCACACTAGTTGATCGATGGGACTTGTTGGTTCTGGTAACATACTTCAATGAGAAGCAACACAAATAAATCGAAACCTATGTCAAAGAGGGTGATGATGAAGATTTATGACAACATTTATCGAGTGTAAAAGGCTTGAAATCATGATACATCAAGAACTATCCAGAATCTGTTTAGATCAAGTTATGTTTAATCACAAGCAAAGCAATCATGGGTTACGAACCCAAGTAACTGAATTTAAATATTTGAGGTACTGTTAATGGGAATTAGAATTATTGTGTGTCCCTCCTCCCATATTAAAATTAATTAGGGGCCACAGGATGCCGACAAAGGTCTATATAGTCAAAACTATGGTTTTTCCAGTGGTCATGTATGGACATGAGAGTTGGACTATAAAGAAAGCTGAACACTGAAGAATTGATGCTTTTGAACTGTGTTGTCGGAGAAGACTCTTGAGTCTTCTCTTGGACTTGACTCTTGACTCTTGGACTGAAAGGAGATAAAACCAGTCAATCCTAAAGGAAATCAGTCCTGAATATTCATTGGAAGGACTGATGCTGAAGCTGAAACTCTAATACTTTGGCTATCTGATGTGAAGAGCCAACTCATTAGAAAAGACCCTGATGCTGAGGAGATTGAAGGCAGGAGAAGGGGACAACAGAGTATGAGAAGGTTGGATGGTATCACTGACTCAGTGGATATAAATTTGAGCAAGATCCAGCAGCTGGATATAGACAGAGAAGCCTGGCATGCTGCAGTCCATGGTGTCACAAAGAGACACGACTGAGCGACTGAACTGTCTAACTGAGAGGATGCCAGATTTTGGGCTCAATGCCCCCAAAGGAATGATATGACTATACAAAAATGAAATAATCCTACTTTACATGGAGTAATTTTTGGAATCACTGAAGGTACCTAAAGTGAGTAAAGATGACCACATGGCAGGAATGCTTCCTGAGAAAATTTAAGGCTGAATGAATCTCAGAAGAACTCAAAAGTTTCATAATGCCAGACCCATCATGGGTTAAACTGAATTTAAATTTGAACGTGTTGGATAAGTTGGGTACTCTCCAGTGCAACAGATATGTTACAGCCTACCGTTTCTTACACCCAGCCAGGTTCCCTGCTTTTTATCTTCTCCTTGATCTCTGAGGACACTGAACTGCACATCCTCTGGTGTGGATGAACTTCAGCATTCCCTGGAATCCTGAGGGTC
The DNA here is from genome assembly GCA_006408695.1 of Aepyceros melampus. NCBI lineage: Eukaryota > Metazoa > Chordata > Mammalia > Artiodactyla > Bovidae > Aepyceros > Aepyceros melampus. Next base: position 221,331 of record SJXQ01007712.1, on the reverse strand, counting down.
TATAACCCCAAGGACAGATTTTGAAGTCATTCAGTTACCACTTCCTTTAGTTTCCTCCTTTACCCTCGTGATAGCTAATGATGAGAGGATAATGATGATGGTAATGATGATGATGACAACAGTTACATGTCTTTTATTGTTGGCTTCATTTTTTTTTTTTTTGGCTTCATTCTATAAGTGAGGACACTAAGTGTCAGGTAGATTTTGGTAGATTTTAAGAGTCACTCAAAGTTGCACAGGCCTGAGACACAGGTGTGTGAAATCCCCAAATTCATGTATCTAACCACTCTGCAATACTGTCGTCGATAAAACACAGCTATAATTTCCTGACTTTTTCTTGTTCAATGAATCCCTACTATAAAGCATAAAATATCAAAACAGAATTTTAAAAGTCAGTTACTTTCAAGCTTATGTATGTGTTTACATCTTCCATTTACTAGAAAATAAATTTTTGAGGTCAACATTCAATATCTAGTTATATATTGCTAAAGTGCCTGATACTTGAACAATCAATATAAGGCAGATATCCTACACAATTCCTATAAATAACCCTAAAATTTCTATTTAAAGTTAGGCATATTTCTCTTAGTGAGGCATTTCATATTAAAATATATGTGAATATTAGTGATATATTAGTGAATATTAATATATAATGATATTGCTATCCATGTATTAATAGAATAAAGCATATGTCCTAAGTATTCAGTGCAGTGTTCAATGCTGCCCTATAAAGTATATGCATTTTAATGCTCCTATACAAATGCCTAAAGAAGAACTAAAAAGCCTCTTGAAGAAAGTGAAAGAGGAGAGTGAAAATGTTGGCTTAAAACTCAACATTAGAAAGCTAAGATCATGGCATCCAGTCCCATCACTTCATGGCAAGTAGATGGGGAAACAATGGAAACAGTGAGTACTTTATATTTTGGGGCTCCAAAATCACTGCAGATGGTGACTGCAGCCATGAAATTAAAAGACACTTGATCCTTGGAAGAAAAGCGTTGACCAACCTAGACAGCAAATTAAAAAGCAGAGACATTACTTTGCCAACAAAGGTCCATCTAGTCAAAGCTATGGTTTTTCCAGTAGTTGCGTATGGACATGAGAGATGAACTAAAAAGAAAGTTGAGCACCGAAAAATCAATGCTTTTGAACTGTGGTGTTGGAGAAGACTCTTGAGAGTCCCTTGGACTGCAAGGAGATCCAACCAGGCAATCCTAAAGGAAATTAGTCCTGAATATTCATTGAAAGGACTGGTGCTGAAACTGAAACTCCAATACTTTGGCCACCTGATGTGAAGAACTAACTCACTGGAAAAAATCTTGATGCTAGGAAAGATTGAAGGCAGGAGGAGAAGGGGATGACAGAGGAGGATGAGATGGTTGGATGGCATCACTGACTCGATGGGCATGAGTTTGAGTTAGCTCCAAGAATTGGTGATGGACAGGGAAGCCTGGCATGCTCAGTCCATGGGGTCGCAAAGTCAGACAGGACTGAGTGACAGAACTGAACTGATACAAATGCCTTAGCACTAATAAAACAAGTATGCATAAATCACTTGTTAACCTAACTTGGGAAATGGGGATAAATGGAAAAAGGATTGTTTTATTTCCACACAATGAGGAAAAAGAAAAAAAAAAGAGCTAATTACTAAAAAAATATCAGAGCCTTTACTTCCAAAGAAGATACAAGAAAGTTAGTTTTCATGTACAGAGTTGGTATGTTTACACTAGTAAACCACTTTAATGCAAACATAACTTTGGAAGTGATACCACCAAGATTCAGGACAACTCCAAGACAGGAAACAAGAGTCAACATGAGTAACAGAATCCAGAGAGCAACTAACACCTATTCTTTAGATCTTTTTAGCATTTCTTTAAAAGAGCTACAAAGGACAAAGTGAAAACACAATAATGTAAACAGCATTATTTTGGCTTCTAGCTCTTAACTACTAGTTCCAGTTGAGTGTCTATTGAACTAATTGGCATTTTCTTTTATTCTTTTCTTAGAATTCAGAAGCACTTTCAGAGTTGGGGAAAGGATCCTATAATTTTATTTCTGCATCTTGTTACTTCTTTTCTGGAGCTTTTTTTGCTATAAAATCTAAAATAGATGCAACATTCAGTGGCGATTCTGCAATTGTTCTTCATAAAGATTATTGCTAAGTCACTTCAGTCGTGTCCGACTCTGTGTGACCCCATAGATGGCAGCCCACCAGGCTCCTCCATATAATAACACCAATTTCAAAATATTTCATCAGAAAGGTTTTTCAAAAAATATTACATATATGCTCCTACAAAGCAAAGAAAAGCATGAGGGTTAAAATTAGACAGATTAAAAGAAATTTTCTAGGAAGGCTCAAATTAGTCAATTAACATTTTCCTCCCAATGTGACCAAGTTTGTAACTTATTATTAACATAGGCTATCAAAGCCAGTTTCTGAGAAATCTTACTGATATAGTTTGTAGTTTAAATAAGAAACCCTTTCATGTGGCTTATGTGGTACCAGTAAAATGATGGAGCATTTATATAACTATGTAATTCCTCTGAAATTTTCTATCATTTGTTAACCATCTTCACAATTTGTATTAAATTTTGTCATAGATCTGTAAAAAGCATTCTGTCAGAACAGAATCTATCAAAACAGTAAGGTGAAAAAGCTTTAAAAAAGCACTATATTTGGATTAAATTTTTATTTTTCTATCTGTTGTTATGCTTACATGAAACTGGAGTTTTCATAATAACGTACCATTTATGTTGATAGAGTATAATAAAAATGGTACACTTTTAACCAGAATAGCTTCAATACTTATAAACATAATACTTCTTAATTTCACCATGCACACACCATGTAATGGACAAATTATACCGCCTTAGACTTTAAATAGTCCTCAATGATTGAAAGATGCCACAGGAATAAAAATGGGGGCTGTAGAAACATAAGAAGCATCCTCACTCTCAAGGTCTATTGAACAAGGCAGAGCTATGCACATGTGTGTCAATAGCATGATGTAGCAAAATTACCTGTTAGTCACGTATCCTAGGGTGCCACAGTCACATCTATTTAAAGGCCTGAATTTAGATTTCATTCTTTAATGAAATACAAAACTTAGAACCCTTTATATTGTACACAAACTCTGAAAGTAATGCCAATACATTTTATTTCTGAGTAAACAGAAAATAAAAATCACTGGAATGAGTGAATCGATTAGCCAGTTAAGCCATCAGAAAATTTCAAGTAGCTTTCTTCTTCCAAATTCAAAATTGGCAAAAAATACTCAGCAACCTTATTTATAGTAAATTTCCCTTGAAATAACTGAATAGTTATGATACAGAACTAGGATGCAGAGACAGGAACACTGTTAGAAATCTACAAGCATTTCATCCCAACCACATAACAACATAGCAATAGTATCAGCAGAAAGCAAGATCCTAATTTCACCATCTAGAAAACTCAGCAAAACTATCAAGTCTAAAGTGCTTCAAGCAGCAAGAGGAAAGAGAACATGGTTTAAATGGACAAAAGGAAACTGACGGTCACTCATGAAAGTACGAAAGGCAGTTATAACATGACGGTTATTTAAACACCAGTGCCATAGCCACACACTGCTTTAATACCAGGAATACACTGAATGTCAGAGATAAAAATCCTGGAAGAGGGGATAAGGATGAGTCAATTTTGTCTCTAGTGACCACACCTCTTGCTATCCCCTCTTAAGGAAAAGCAAAGAAAATCACCTCTGGCTGGTATCAGTCAGAGACACATCTTGATGAACCCCTCCCAAAACACACAAGCACAAGAATCTCATCTTTCAAAAATGAGGGGTGTGTACATGTATGTGAATGTGTTCATATACACATCACAGTTGAGGGAGGAAAAGAGGTATGTGAAGCAAAGAAGATTGGAGTTGCTCAAGGTCATTCTCCTCCGGAAAAGAGAAAGTGAAAAGATGACAAAAAGGAATGGTCTTAGGGACAAGAGTTAAATGACAATTCCTTTCCACCTACCTAGGCTCACATCTGTTTCCAGGGGTGTCCTGGCTTCCCTATTATTCTACCCCTGTTATTAGTGACCATAAGAAGGCTGACAAGGAAGGAAGGTTTTGCCAGGAAATTTTCTGTCAACACGTGACAGCCTCAACCTATTCGTAAGTCAAGTCAGCTCTAAGTACAACGCTGACCAAGGGCACTGGACTCAGATCCTCAAAGTGGTTGGGACGTCTCTGTCTCCAGACCAAAGGGAAGGGAAGGGACGCAGAAAGCTCCATTTCTTAAGGAAGTTCTAAACATGAAACTCTATGCTTAAAAGGTCTATTTGGTTATGATATTTCACCTACCTCCAATCTGCACCAATGAATGGCATTTTAAAAACATGAATGACACCATGATCTATTTTTAGACATCTGAGCACTCAGATCCAGTTAATACATTTGTTTCAAACTTCCCTAAGGATGAGGGCACAAGGACAAGACTTAACCTGCAAAGGACTGAATCCTTAATGAGAAAAGGCCAGGATGAAATGAAATGAGAAGGAGATGAAGAAAATACCCAATTTTCCCAATACTAATATTCTCCACCAGCATCCTATCTTTCTTGGGCACCTTCTAAACAGGGATATCTTATTTGCCAGCAAATATTATGAGTATGCTATCGTTTCTGTTCTAATAATATTGTGGAGAAATCTGGGGGACAAAAAAGTGTCCTTGTCAGACTGTTAGTATACACAAATCAATTTTCTGACTAGGATTTTCAGAGTGATAGGAGAAATACAAATAAACTCACTACAAGAGAAAAAGAAAAAAAATGAAAGAAAAGAAAAATCTTTACCTAATTCCCCCCCAATTCGCAATTATTTTTAGTTTTTACACAGGCAGTACCCTTCTTTCCGAGTCTTCAGAAGGTACAGGGGGAACCTGCTGTTCTGCTAAAGTCGCGTTATCCTCTGTATCCTTTCTTGGGTCTGCCTGGAGCTCAAAGTTACAGAGCAAATCTGTCTGAAGAGATTTCAACTCCTTCCTGTTTATGGGGGATGGTAGCAGTCTTTCCACTGGTATTTCAATTGGAGGTAAAACAGGAGTAGAAATGACCTGATTAAATCCAGGAGAACAAGACGGGAGAGGAGAGAGGAACGAATGGAAAACTAGGGAAAACACACTTAAGTTTCAGGGTTTGAATCCTGAGAAATCATGCTGTATCTGAATATCAAGGCATTTTTTGCGGCCAGCTTTGCTTCTATGCATTTGGATTTTCATTTACGAAGAAGGGGGAGGAGGCTGCCCGCGCAGGGTGTCTGGCAGGACCTCACTGCCCACCCCGCGCGTGTCTCCCCACCTCCTCCGTCTCAAATCCAGGCGGCCACCTCTGCCACGATGCGCCCGCTGCCTGCCAGGGGGCCCGCTGCGCTCTCCCGCCCCGCCCCAAGAAAGTGTCACCGCGGGCCTGGCAGCTGCAGTGGCGGAGCCCAGCCCCCAAGGCCGCTGCAAACACGGCCTTGTAGCACCACCAGCCTGCGAGGGCTGCAGCAGCAGCCTAGCCCAATCTCCAGAGGAGTGGCGACATCAAGGCGCAGGAACAGAGAGAGCAGCTAGCTAGCGAATGGCATTTGTGGTCTGCAAATGCCATCATATGGAAATATATTAAAAAAAAAAAAAAAAAACCCGCAGCCAGCGGAGGAAAAGCAGGCAGCGACCCTCCACTTTCCAAGTGGCTTGAGCAAAGAGAAACCCCCGGAGCAGCCCCAGCCACTGCCTGCCCGAGCCGGGCGCCGCGCGCTCGGCCGGGCCGAACCCTCCGCCGAGTGCAGCCAGCAGGCAGCTCCCGAAGGCGGGAGACAAACGAGCACTCCTCAGCTGAATTATTCAGACTGCCTTCACTGTCGAATAAAACATTGATGAGACTACTTTGGAAGTGCTTTATCTTGTTAATCCTAATGCCCTCGAGAAGGGAAAGAAATTTTCCGTAGGGGACGCAGAGGTGATGGGATAAGAAAATGAGAGAAATGAGGTGCGAGGGTAAGGGGCTTTGGAAGTTCACTCAATTTGTTCTGCCTCAGCCTGCGGTGGGAATCTCCATTTTTAACACATCAGACCCAATATGTTAATTAGGCAGTCGCAAATCCACCCTACTCGTTGGAAATCAAGGCACTGGCAAGAATTTTCAAGATACACATTACCAAAAAAAAAAAAATTAAAACGGGGGGTGGGGGGCGCAGAACAAAATAAAAACAAACAAACCACGCGCGTGCAACCCCCTCTCCACAACCGAGACAATACAGCTGGGGAAGGTATAGGGGTGGTGGCTGTGGTTTTAGTAGCGCTCCTCTAGATATAAAAATGACTTCATGGATCTACTTTGCTAGATAAAAGCAAACCCTGGCAGTTAAACACCATATCTCAACACATAGACTCCTGACAGTGAATTCCCTTCCATGCAAAGCAAGTTCCAAGAAAACTCTATTTCGAATTAAAGTCTCCAAACGCGTAATTTACAACTACTAAAGGATCTGGCAAGCCGGACCACAACAAGGAAAGGAAAGCAACCTGGCACCAGAGGTAGAGAAGGGTCAAAATGATCCTGCCTGAAACGATGGGTGGAAACCAAACACCCTCTCGCACTCCACAATCTGGGGAGGGCTGGATACCAAATGGTCCGTGGCAATCATAGCCTGAAGGAAACACGGTATTTTCATCTCTGGCATCTTCAGACAGGTTCAACACGCCTAGCTTTCCAAAAGCATCACTTAGGGGGGAGTGTATCCATATTTTCCAGGCTTTCACTGCTACATTAAGTGCTCAGGTATAGATTTATATTCTATCTTCTAGAATTTATATTACAACATCACAGAGCGCCCTTGGATACCCGGCCCTTCTTAATGATTTTCAAAACATTAATAAGTAAAGTAGCCTGCAATGCAGATAAGACACGAGAAATAAGATCAGAAGGAAAGTGGGTGAGGCGGCTAGTCATTTTCTTGTTACCTGGTGCCTCTAGAGGAAAGACGGTCGTAGGAAGACTTTCTGCCAGCAGGTACCATCCCAGCAAGGTGGCTCCAGGTGGCTTTCACAGGCGTACGCAGGTCTCGCTCGTCACTTCGCTGCCCTTTGCCATAGCTCAGCACCCGCATCCTAGGGAGTCCGAGAGGCGGCTCCTGCCACTGCCTCCGCTGCCCGCAGGTCGCGCTGGGTGGGGGATCCGCGGCGATCGCCCCATGAAACCCGCGTTTCTGCACCCGGGGAGCGGGCAGAGGCAGGGCGGCCGTGCACGCACACACAGACACACACTCAAGCACACACACTCACACACTTGCAGCCAGGCGCGCGCGCACTCGCATTCACACTTGCACACACACACACACACACACACACACACACACACACACACACACAGTACAGCAGCGGGAAGGAAAAGCAAGGAGGGTACTGGTCCTTCTCACAATCGGCCTCGATGTCCACTGGACCAAGGACAGCAGAGAGAGTGGTCCTGCATAGCCTTTCTATCACGTTTTCTTCAAGTTCTCTTCCAACCCAAATCCACGTAATTCAAGAGCTGGTGACATTTTGGTGTGGAGGAGAGAGCCAGGAACCGGCGAGGAAGAGCGAAGAGTCGAGGATTTTGGTAAGCAGTTTGACAGGCAATTCTTGTTACCTTGATTGCGCAGAAAGCCGCTCGACAAGCTGAACTTTTAGCTTCCAATTATGTAGACCGAAATGTAAATATCTTTCTGGCCGAGACAAGAAGGTCTGAATGCACAGACACAAGACGGTTGCAAGACCCTCTGGTGACCTTGTGATGTACCTGGAAGCAGGTTAATACTGGAGCTTTCCCAGCCTCTAAGTAAAGCGATCCACACACGGGGGTCCGCAGCTGAGCAGCCGTTCCGAATCCGGCCTGGAAAATGGGTTTGGGCGTCCTCCGCGCTCTGTGAGAAGCCGGGCATCGAGGGCGCACCGCCGAGTTAACACATTTGCTTCTGGGCAGTTGGATAAAAGACAGTCAAATGCATCAGACAACTGAGCGCACAAATACACACACATACACACACTTACGCACGCACGCTACTAGCTGGAGAGAGCTTACAAAAAAAAAAAAAAAAAAAAAGCCAAGATGACTTCCAAAGATAGAAACGATCCAAAATCTTTCCTGAAAAACGGAAGGGCCAGCCGGAAGGTTACAGACATCTTCCCAGGTCTTTCATTCGTCCTCTCTCCTGTGAGTGCTGTGTTTGCTTGTTTGTATTTCCAGAAGGTTTCCTTGGTCTGCCCCACCCCCGTCCAGTAGCGCTTTTTCTCCTGATAGAAACCGACCATGCAAAATGGATTATATGGGTGGGTTGTGCTCACAACCCGGAGCTCCACAAAGTCTAGACTCCTAGGGGAGCAGCCAGCTGCAAAGCCATTGCCATCCTCGAGGGAAGAAGGAAAAACACGCGCAAACACACGCACACCCGCGCGCACGCACACACGGGAGTCCTCAGTTCGGGCCGCTCTGCACACGCCGCCTGCCTCCCTGCGCGCCACTGCACACAGCGCCCCGCCCGCTGCCCGCGGCTCCCAGGCGAGTCCGCGGCTCAGACGAGGGGCTGGCAGCCTGACTCCCGCGCTGCGGTGGCGGCCAAGGCGGCCCGGCTCCCCGGCTCCCCGCGCCGGACAGCGGCAGCCGCCGGGCCGGGAGGAACTGCATCTCGCGCTGCAGCATGGAGATGGAGGAGGCGGCGGCGGGCGCGCGGCCGTGAGCCCGGCCCTCGCCGCAGTGACGGGAGCCGCCGCGCCCCGCAGACTCCGAGCCAGGCGAGACCCCCGCCGGGGCCGCCACGCCGCCCTCCGCGCCTCGGCGCCGGGCGTGCTCCGGACTGATTTACCCGGGCCTCCTAGA
>SJXQ01007712.1:150064-212286 GCA_006408695.1 Aepyceros melampus | reverse complement strand
CTCCCGGGGCAGGCGAGGCGCGGGGGCGTTGCAGGTAGGGGGAGGGGAGAAAGAAAACCTGAAGGATGAAGGCGAACTTCCAGGAGCATCCCTGGGCTCTTGCGAAGGGGGTACTTGCTGACCGCCCACTGCCCCACGGTTATGGGATCAAGGGTTGTCCGTGAGTCAGGCTGTGACTGCTTATGGGAGAGGGAAAAGTCACTAGCTATACCCCGCCGGGAATGTCTGCGGCGCAGAGTTGCTGACTTGGGGGTCTCGCTCACCGGCGACTGGCTTCCAGCGTTCCCTTAGTGGCAGGTAATAGTTTGCCTACTACCGGATGGGCGCAAAAGCTAAAGGGAACATGATATTCGAGAGTCAACTCAGCTAAGTATCACGCATTAAGTGGGCTCAGGCGGTCACTTATTGGTGCCTGTCAAAGGCAGAAAACAAACCCAACAGTCGTCACAAGGGGGACCAGGCCACTAGAATACTGGGACAAGGAGCAGCAGGTCTGAAGCAGGAAAAAGAAGAAGGGTGGGGAGACAGCACGGCATGGCCCCCAAATCCAATTTGTGGTCGGCTGTCCACAAATCCAAGTTTCTCTCCTCGAACCCCACCCCTCTTCCTCCAGTCCGGAAAAGGCTTCCTCCTGGGAGACCCCGAGTGAAACGAGCTGTTCATATCTCCTGAGCCTGGAAATCCTTTTACTTCTCTTTAACCGGTTCACCAGCACGTGGTCTTCGATCGCAGCGAGCAACTCCCTCTCAGCTTGGGACCCGGGTGGCCCAGAAACCACTCCTGAACCCAGAGACTGGAAGAGCTGGGAGTTGCAGAAGGATCTGGCTAGGAAGGGCTTCTTCCCGGCCTACTCGGCAAAGCCACGTGCTAGCGGCCTCCTAGGATAGGGGCGTTCTGGAATGTTGCTACCCATAGAGCTCCCCCAGGCTTCAGCGCTGCCCTGCGGGCGCACAGACGCGCTCCCGCCCGAGCACGCCCGCGGGCTCTCCCGAGCGCGTACACGTGCACCCACGCGGTGGCGAATCCGCACAGCTGCCTCCGTCAGGCAGGCACGCGAGGGGTGTTGTGTTTGAGGTGCAAACGGCTCTCGCTTGTCCTCCATCTCCTCCTTCCTCTTCAACTCTGTTCCCTCGGGGCTCCCGGTCCAGTCCCGGGTTAAGGGATCCGCGCCAAACTCTGCCGGAGGCTTGGTTCCGAAGACGCCTCCTCCCTCTGGTCCGCAGGCGCCGCGGGTCCCGGGCTCCGGGGCGAGTTCCGCCGAGCCCGGGCGGCGCGGAAGGATCCGAGCTCAGAGCCGGAGGCACACTCGGAAGAGGGCCACCTCCGACACCTCAGAAAAGTAGACCAGAGGGACAGCGGCGGACTCCGCTGCGGTCCGGGGGAGCCTCCGTTACAGCCATCCGCGCCTCCCCAGTGGCTTTCTCTCCGGTGAAAGAAGCCGGTTTCCGACAAGTCCAGGCCAAAAACCTGCGGCGAACTAAGTCCGGGGACTCTCCGGGAAACTGAGAGCGCTTCTATCGTCTCACTTAAAACTTGGCCGCGTCTGGGGCGTGACTGCGGGCCGGCGGAGCCGCGCCAGCGCGGACCGCGGCGGAGGCGAGCAGCACCGCCACGGACTTGGCCGCGGGGTGACTCCTTTTTCCTTCAGCATTGCCCACTGGCCGCCCTTTCCTGCCGAGCTGATAGGAGGATCAAATAGAGAGAGCCGCCGAATGAGAAACCCAAAGACCTTACATTGCTGGACTACATAGCTTCTTTTTCGTTTTCTATTTTCTATTTTTCCCCAGTGCCCGGACTGAGATGAGGAGAGGGAACACTTAACCAACTGTAAGAAAAGAACTGGGATCAGGGCAAAGTTCAAATATTTTCCTGGGTGCTTCTAAGTAAGGGTGTGTGTGTGTGTGTCTGTGTGTCTGTCTGTCTGTCTGTCTAAGTAAGGAGGGGTGTGTGTGTGTGTGTGTGTGTGTGTGTGTCTCTAAGGAGGGGGGTGTGTGTGTGTGTCTAAGTAAGGAGGGGTGTGTGTGTGTGTGTGTCTAAGTAAGGAGGGGTGTGTGTGTGTGTGTGTGTGTCTAAGTAAAGAGGGGTGTGTGTGTGTGTGTGTGTCTAAGTAAAGAGGGGTGTGTGTGTGTGTGTCTAAGTAAGGAGGGGTGTGTGTGTGTGTGTGTGTGTCTAAGTAAGGAGGGGGTGTGTCTGTGTGCATAAGAAAGGTGATACCAACCTCTCTTTAATATGTAGCATAAGTTGTGTATAAGTAATGTGTAACTTGGCAGTATTCTCTCTTGCAAGCCCTACAAAAAGACTCTCTCTCCCTTTAGTTTAGCCTTCCTGCTGTGCATTATACATTATATTTGAAAATGCTTTTCCCACTTCATCTTACCTCAAGCAAACACTCGCTGGTAAAGCCATGTCCCTTTCCATCTCTAGGTACAGTACTTGTTTCTTTCCCTCCCATACAAGCTGATTAGAGTTTTTACCAGTAAAGAGGAAGAAGCCAGACTTGTTTTAGCTTGGCGGTAGAGGTGGCAAGACCTTGAAGGAAAGGCTAGGATATTCTGAACCAAAGAATGGCAAAGTTAACAGGGTAATTTTTCTTCCAACCAAAGGGGGAAAAAAAAATAGTCCTCCAAAAAAATGGAGATGGCAGTTTCTGATTCATCATTGCCTATATAAATCATTGTTGGCATTAACCAGTTTCAAAATTGGTAAACTTTTAAATGTCCCCAAAATCTTAGTTTATTCCCAAATCCAATGTTTATGCCAAATCATTTTTAAAATTATGTTAAGCTTCTTTCTTCCCCCGATCATTTTTCTAAGGACCTTTGGTCATAAATATTGGACTGTGTTTTCCCGGAATAATCGAGAATTTGAAAAAATGTTTTACTAATTTCAGACAGTAAGTGGAAATATGAATGTTTTACAGTTAAAATGATAAATATTAAAAGGAAACCAGGGTTTCTGGTTATATTATCATTTTTTTCTAAGAGAGTGGGAAAGGCACTCTGTTAAAATTGTTTTCAACAACTTACCTCATGAATTTTCTTATTCCTTTGGTTTCAAAATGTATGCTGTATTGTCACTTTAGTTCATTTTTTGTTTGTATGTTTTAAAAATTTTATTTAAATTGGAATCCTCTCCAGATTTTCTGGGTAATGAATTGGTATTGTGAGGAGCTTTTGATTCTTTTTCCTTTTAAAAACTTTTCTTAAAGTTCTCTTTTAACTCAAGACCAGGAAATGATGTGTAGAAACAACAGGGAAATACAAATTTCTGAAATGAAGAAATAACATTTTTTTAAAAACTTAGTTAAAATAAGAATAAAGTTCTTGGCCTTAGTTGTGCCCTGTATGTTTTTGAAATGTGAAAAGAGATCTGCTTATCTTAAAAACATATTTTTGATGTTGCACCTGACTAAAAAGTCCTAAGGTACAAATTGTATTGGCATTAGATTTTACCAAAAACATGATTCAATTGGGCACTAATGACAGTTGCAGACTCAGCATATTTCTGTCATAAATAAACAGATTTCTTATTTATCTATTTTGGATCTCCCAAGTCAGATTTATTTACCATTTAATATATTTCTGAGCTACAAAAAGACATTTTTCCCTTTATTTTTAAATAAAAATGTTTTACATGTGATTCTTTAATTTAATCTTGTGTAAAACATACTTTACTTTCCCTTCTTCCTGAATCTTTGTCATATTTTTTAACCTTTATGGATCATGATAATGGCACACTAGATAATTAAGGTCTACCTCATGAAAGCTGGAACTAGAACTAAGAACCCAATAAATTACTGGATGGAACTGGTCATTTCTTTTACTAAAGAAAAGTGGTTTTTTAAAGCTTAATTTTTAAAACACAAGCAGTGATTTTTAAAGACAGTGTCATAGGCAAAAAAATTTTTGAGAGAAGTCAAAAAAGGTTATTTCAAAGATAAATATTACCAGATACACGAGGCAATTCTTAGGCAATATGGCAGAAGTAAATTTCACTAACTGTTCATCCATCTTATTTGTCTTGCTTATTTGCTTACCTTTTGGCATTTTCCCTGTATTTGTCTGGTGCTTCCATTGAGTTACCCAGAAGTCCCAAAGTGCAGCATCCTAGCTAGGAATATCTAATCCAGAGACTAATGGTACAATACTGGGATCTATTTTCCTGTCCTTACCAAAACCTCTATTTAGTCATATTAGATATATCTTATTAAATTCTTAAGGGGAAAACAATCATATAATGCTGATTCAAACTAAAGTGTCAGTGACTAACAGTTTATCCACTTCAGAAATATGAAGTCAAGTTAATTTCTTAAACATAGAATTTCTGGCAAAGTTTTATTAATATTTATAAAGGGAGCAAAGACACTGTAGTAGTTTTCAGTTTGTTTAAAGGATTCAGTGTTAAGTATGGTGCTGTTTTTTCCTGTTTTAATTTTTAAGTTGCTTTTAAACAATTACTCAAACCTATTTTATAACCTTGGAAGAAACATTTAGAAAGTTTTATACTTATATATCCACTTAGTATTTCAGGATCACTTCCGCTTGATCTTGAAACTTTATTTTAACATGAAGTCAGTCACCACATAATTATCGTAAATTTTGTGTTACTGTTCTTATTGATTTATAAATAATGGTATGCCTACCAAGTTATATTGATGAAAGTAATATGCTGTCAACGTCTATGGACTTAACTTCTTCAAAATGCGTATATCACTCTCAGTTCTACAAAACCTGATGGTAAACTACAGAAAAAAAGCATTTGCGTTTAAGCTTTAAACGGATTCTATTTTCTAATATTTCTTCTTCTGTAGAGTCTGCACCTGAATTTCAATCTGGTGGCCACCAGTCGGCAGTAAGATGATACACTCACGTGGTTGAGACCAGACCACAAGGTTTGGCTTTCTTACAAAGGAGCATAGATTTTGAAGTAATTAATTTTTACTTATTTTATGAAAGATGCATTTTTATTAAAATAAATAATATATGTTTTATCTACATAAAAGCAGATTTTTTTTTAGACAATGACTTCTTAACATAAATTCCTAAGGCATGATTAGTTGATTTCCTTCTAATGTTTTCACCAGTTCTCTTTTAAGTAAGGTCTCTTTGGGATGAGTTACTTCAAAGCCCCCCTCTTCTGTTTAACATCCTAGTCCTTCTGGTTCTTTGACTGACTGAGTTCTTGGCTAGTTCGGTGTTCAAGTTCCTATGGATTCATTTCTCAGCCATAATGACAGTAATTTCTGTAATGAAAGCAAATCTTTTTCTTTGTAATGATTGTTTACCACCAAACTTCTTTCTCCAGACAGTGGCCCTTCTCTGCTTGCAGTCTAGTTTGTTCCCTGGAAATTCACTGAATGCCTTGTTATAGCCAGTGTCCTGGACTACGCAGTGAGGAAAGAAAATTAACCATAATTCTCTTGCTGTCTGTCCCCACAGTAGAGTTTACCATCTAGTGGAAGTAATTGACTAACAAGTAAATTATTACAATATGACCTTGCTTTAATTTCCCAAAACAACAATTTGCCTTCAGGTCCAAAGATTCCTTTTGTTAGGCCTCTCTGGAACCCACCCGTATATACTCCAATAATAGTTTCTTCATTGCTCTTAGTTTCTTTGTTTTTCTCATATTCATTCAAACTGTCTTGATAGGTAGCCTATGAAATATCCAGACACAGTCCTTTATTGAAGGACAACACAGCATATTCCATAAAATGTTAAAATATAACACACTTGGGTTTCAGTCTTGTTTCTGAAATGCACTGCATTGCCTGTGAAATCATTCAGCTCTAGCCCAAATCTTTAATGCTTTTGTGTATAAAATAGAAATTATAATATTTAATTTGAGGGTGACTGAGAGATTTTATTAACTTCACCTGTGTAATTACCCAAGCATGTAGTTAGTACCAAAACTACTATAAGCAAGTACTCCATACATATCATTTCTGTTCTTTGCCATTAGTCTACTTCAAATTATGTAATTAATAGCTAATTTCAATGAAAGGATATTACAAATAATCTAGAGTCTCAGAATAACCTATTTTTAAATCATAAAAGTGAGGTAAAAATCTTCAGGAAGTTGCCTAAAATATTCTACTAATTTTATATTAAATATTCTGTATTTCATAATTCTTTCATATTAAATATTCTGTAATTTTGGTCACATATTAGCAAAGTCTTGAATACTCAAGTTTCTTTCTTTAGATACTATTAAGCTTCAAAATGTATTTTGTAAGATTTGTAGTAGTTGTTTAAATACCTTCCCATTTCAGAGAGGTACATAAACCCATTTTCTTTTTATTGCATTATATTGCTATTCAGTGGTATTGTCCCAGCTTCTCTAAAGTGAACTTGTATATTGACAACGTATATCTAACTATTATCCATCTGTTCTATCTTCTGTTTCTGAATGGATATAACAAATATGTAAGCAAAATATTGCTTATTTTGTGTTAAGTTACCATGTTTTAACCTTTTGGTAGTATTATAAAATTACAGCCTTTTTGAAAACATAACAAACAAAAAACACCATTGAACAATTAACATCATAATTTCCTGATTGTTGGGACATATGAGATACTTTATATTGGTTTTATTAGCAGCAGAATTTAGGAACTAACCAAAAATTAGATGGTAAATGATTGTGAAACAGTATATGAGATTGCATGCTTTCTATATGGTTTTCAAAACATGATTGATTATACTTAGCTTTTGTAATTTTACAAATATGGTCATTTGCTACACTTCTGGTAGAAGTTTTTCCAGACTCTCTTGATTTTCAGTAGTACTGATTAGTGTAGCTGAAAGCATAAAATCCTTGGCATTGAATTCATTAATACACTTATTCACTCACTTATTTACATGTTATACTTCAAGATTAGGCTCTTCCTGCCCTTGCCACCATATGCTAAGATATGTTATTGCTCTCCAGTTTTGATTTATACTAAAGGGGACAATATATCTTGAAAGAGATTAAAAAAAGAGAGAAGGGAAGCAAAAAATGAAGGTAAGCTGTAAAGCTAATAATATTTACAACTACAAAAATAATTCCCTCTATGTTGTCAAGAATGCTTTTTTTCACTTCAGACATTAATTCTCTGTTTCCAAAAGCATTTTCATACAATTCCATTGAGATGTTTAAATATGGACTTTAAATAAGATGGGGATAAATGGAAGATTTATAAGAAAGACAAGGAGAATTATGTCAAATGCACACATATCCCTAGGCACATACAATAGATCTTCATAACATGTTAAACTTTTTATTTTTCACTTTGTGAATGGAGGAGAGTTTGAAATGTAGTTTTAAATCTTAACTTCATCTTAAATGTGAAAATGCTCATAATGAAAAAAAAAGTATTAAATTTGAATGATGGACATTTATTTGAGGCAGTGAACTTGAAGAAGACAGTTTCTTTTTCTCATGACCTCATCTTGGAAACCTTGATTGGATTCGGTAGTACTCCACTTATTCATTCATTTAGAAAATTACTAGTGAGCTAGGAGATGGATTCCTGACCTCCTGAACTCATTTCTGCCTATTGTATTCTGTCTTTATACTATGCCAGTAGCTTCTCTTTCTTACTTTTGTTATTTAATCAATTCTGATCTATTCTTGGCAAAAGAATACCATTTTATAGGTAAAATGTATGCCTGTTTTCTAACACCAGGCAACATGGGAATATTTTGCTTGGAATTGGAGAATTTCTGAGTACTTCTATGAATAGTTAGGAAAGAGGCTTCTGGGAAATTTTACAGAATATCCCAACTGGAAATTACAATAAATCTTAAAATGTTAAACAGCAATAATGTGTATAGACAGGCTATACCTAGATTACCTTCTATAAATGTGAAAATACTCTTCTTTATAAAAATATGCAAGTTTATTTTACACTCATGTAGCAGATGTCTTATGGCTCAGCTGGTAAAAAATCCACCTGCAATGAAGGAGACCTGGGTCCAATCCTTGGGTTGGGAAGACCTCCTGTAGAAGGGAACAGCTACGTACTCCAGTATTCTGGCCTGGAGAATTCCATGGACTGTATAGTCCATGGGGTCACAAAGAGTCAGATACAACTTAGTGATTTCACTTCACAGCAGATGTCTAGTTCAAGGGGCAAATATATCTTGAAAGCTAATTTTAGTTTCCTTTGAACATTTTTCTGTTTTATGAAATGTATAAAGGCATAGTTACTTTCTTTATGGGGTTTTACTTTGACTTTTAGGTATAAAGTGTCTACCACTGGAGTTCATTTCCTATTTTATGCGTTTGTGCAATGGATCTGTGCCATGTCTAGACTAAGAAGCAAATGCTGGAACTGAAAAGCAACAGTAATGAGGAGCCCAAGAGAATAAACCCTGGATTGGAACAAAGTTGTTAAATTTTGGAAAAGAAAGTGACTGAGTGCCATCTACAATGTTCCCAGTCATGTCTGTAGTTTCAGCCATGATCCAGACAGCAAAATCAGTGTTTCATAGTCTACGTGGACCACATTTACACAAAGTGATAAATATATTTTAAATGCAGTCAATGCAGAGACTTCCTTAATTTTTGTCTTTTCAAATTTAGTAATTTATTCCTGTATCACATAAGTGTTGTAGGAAGATAATGTGCATATGCATAAGATAATGTGGCAGGCTTTCTTAAAACCATTTATTTGGTGAGTTCAAACAGATTCTCTGTTATTGTCATGTTAAAAAGAGCCATATACATTAAATTTACATGGAACAGACTGTCCAAGGTATATAACGTATTTATTGTTAAATGTATTTTTGTTTCACTTTTTTCTAATCTAGTTACTATAATGGGTGAATCCGAACATCTGCTTTAAGAAACTGTAGTCCATGAAAATAAGAAATCGTTATATATTTAGCAGTCACGATGCAAAAGCAATTGATGCTTTGTTCCACTTGCTGTTTCTGGTAGTGTTTTTGTTTCAGGCTTCTAACAGCATGAACTGATGATGAAACATTCTTGGAACACAGTCTATTGAAGGTTACCTTCGAGTAAATAAATACTTTTCTATCTAATCTCACATTTTGTTGTACTATATCTCTAATTTACTAAAAATAAAAATCAGGTATTTAAAACTTGCATTAATATATACCCATATATTTTAATAGATATGTTACTGTAATGCATCACTGACTCGATGGATGCGAGTCTGAGTGAACCCCAGGAGTTGGTGATGGACAGGGAGGCCTGGCATGCTGCGATTCATGGGGTCGCAAAGAGTCAGACATGACTGATCAACTGAACTGACTGACTGACTATAATAAAATGTTATGTTTTGTGATATTTCTACCTAAGAATGGAGAAATGCCTTAATATATTTTAATTTATGCTTACATAAGCAGTAATAGGTGCCTTTCAGTATTAACATAAGTATGCGTGCTCTTAGGTATGTTTTGATTTTCCAAGGAGAGGATTTATAGATTAGCTATTTCAACTAATTTTGTTTTTGCAAAACTGAAACATCGAGATCTTAAGCTAACTTTTCAAGCTTCATAGAGTGTGATCTAGTGATCTTACTGCCTCCTTCTCCCACTTTCAATCATATTAGTATAGTCTCCCCACATTGTGGACAAAAGGAGTTGGTTTAAAAATACTTCTGGAATTTGAGTAGGAAAAAGTAAATTGTGATTCTAAGGAATCAGCCAAATATGTCACAATTCGAAGTACTGTGAGGAAAAGCATTAATTTAAATAAGACTAGAGATTTATGGGTGTAAAGTAATTAAACAAGGAGACCATTAACCTAAGTGACTAACGCTTTGATAGCCTAAACAAGCAAAACAAAACCTAAAACAAAGGTAACTTCCTCCAGTCTAAGAAAGTGATACTTAAGAACAACCAGTCACAGTCAACTATGTTTTCCCAAATAGGGCAACTGCTTAAACTACAGCCAGTCAGATTACTTCCTTGGTTTGCTTCCACATCTCTGTAAATAAATCTCCCTTACTTGCTGTGAGTGGAGGACTCCTAACCACCTCTGGTTTGCTGCTGCCCAATTTGAATTGATGCATGCTGAAATAAACTCTTGGAAAGTTTAACGTACCTCAGCTTGTCTTATAACGTGAGCACCTTGATATTTAAAAAATGAATTTTGCACTATGAACTATAATTGTAAGTTGTCCTCTTTCTCGAAGAGAAATTGAAGTAGATTTTTGGGTTAACACATAGACCAGTAGTTAATCATTAGGATCCAGGAAACAGATCTACTTTGGATTGCCTCAGTAACCTCTTGAGTTTACTCAGATCATAAAAAATAAATAAATGCCAGACGTATAATGAAACACTGCTCTCCATCAATAACAAATTCATGTTCTAGAATGAAGGAAAGGCATTTACATAAGTAAATGATACAAGATAGATAGATTCCAAAGAAAGAATTAATCATCCCTACTTGGTAGGCCAGGGAAGATTTGCAAATATAGACACTGGAATTGGGTCTGAAAAGATGAGTAAGAATGATCCAGGCAACAAGGTAGAGAAAGCTACTCCAGGAAAGAAGAATAATGAGCCAAATATAAAGCACGAGGCAGCAAACCCTCATGTGGGCATGCTTGGTCGTGTCAGACTCTTTGTGACCTTATGGACTGTAGCCTGCCAGGATCCTCTGTCCATGGGATTTTTCAGGGAAGAATACTGAGGTGGGTTGCCATCTCCTTCTCCAAGGTATCTTCCCAACACAGAGATCAAACCTGAATCTTCTGTGTCTCCTGCATTGCAGGTTGATTCTTTACTCCTCAACCACCAGGGAAACCTCAGCAAATCCTCAGGATGAATTAAAGTTGGCCAGGTCCTGGACAGAGAGTAAACATGCTCTGCTTAAAGCATTTTACTTCCTCTGGTAGTAAGCAGGGAGCTTACTACCAGAGGAAAGACAGATGGTATTATGCAGAAGAATAATCATTTTAGATTCTTTATAAAGATTGGTCCTATAGCAGAATGAAAGATAGAGGGTGAGGTCATCTACAATAGAGAAAAAGAAAATAATAGAGAAAAAGAAAAAAGCTCGGATAGAAAAATTATAGTAGTTCAGGTGAGATGAGGGTATGGCTCTGAATGGGGGAAAACGGATTGGATTCAAAACTTAAGCAAAAAATGCTCATACAGTCTGATGACCAATTTGATCACTTTCAGGATAGCTAGGTTGACTCTTAGGTATCTCAGTCAGAATGTACTGTCAACATACAGGAGTATCTCTTAGTATCCCAAGAAGAGGATATACAGAAGAACTTGGGAGTTGTTAAACAATAGGGCAGCTACCCTATCCATCTTTTTCAGTTACTAGGGTAACACTCTCATTTCTACTGTGCTCTTCACCTGGGCTTTAATGAACCTTTCTCTTGAGACCAGTGTATTTTTTTTGCTGCTTGATAATTAGAGAACATTGCCCATATATGATCATCTCACTCGCTGCTAATACCACATTCTGTCTGTCTCAATGTCAGCCTCCAGAAGAGAGATCAGACTGTCCCAGCTACACTCAGAGGATGCAGTAATATGCCCTGCTACTTATTCAGCAAACAGCCATGGAAGCCAGACTCTAAGAAGAGCTGTTCTGAGACGTGGTCTAGATACAGGAAAGAACATATTGAAATCTCTAGTCTACCAATATGTGGTTGTAAAATGAAAGGCAGTTGGGGTGAGAGTAATTAATTCAGTTTTTACACAGTTTTATGAGAATAAGATGATTGAAAGAAGATTCTCAGGAACTATTTGGATATGTAAGTTGAGTTCAGAGGAGCAATCTAGGATGGAGATACAGTTTGAAAAGCATTAACTTATACGTGACAGTTAAAATCATGGGATTAAATGAGAATGCATGAGTGAGCACATCTGACTAAAGATGGACTTGAGTAACATAGGAAAAGCCAAGGAATTGATGAATGTTGAATGTATCTTAATAGTGAGTTGGAGAGAACAATATCAGGAAAAGCAAGGACACAGAATTTTAGGAAGTAGATTGCAGAACAGTAGCAAATGTAGCAGAGAGATCAATAACAGAGAGTAAAATGAGAGGAGAAGATTTATGGTGCATCACTGGTCATGTTAGCAAGAGTATTTGGGGTGACGAGAGCAGAATCCTGTGCCTTCTTTCAGTGGGTCAAGGAGAAAACAGCAAATGAGAAATCTGAAATAGGAGTATGGGTCATTCATTCACATGGAAGACTGAAGTGAAGATGGATAGGGTTGAATGATATATAAAGTCAGATCCCATTAAGGAATAAAAAATTAAAATACAAGGGAAAGAATTAATAATGCTAGAGCAAGATACCCAAGGAGTTATAAGAAGATCCTATCCATGAGGGATTAGCCTCATGGTTTCTAGAATCATGACAGAGTCTGGCACATATTATCTTGTCTAAACTCTTCTGTAACTACTTGAATTATTGCATGACTTTTCTTACTGATATTTTTAATTAAATTGAGGATGTTAGCAGATAGTAAAACTATCCAAATATCTGTCTTTGAGATGCAAAGGTTCTGTGATAGATGTATTATTACAAAAACTATACATGAAATACCTATAAACAAACTAATAGTCAACCTATATTTTAAAAAAAAAACTCAATAATAAATGATCAAGGTCAACATAAAATTTTATGTAAACAATAAAGACAAAATGAGTTCAATGACACAGTTGTTCTGTCACCAATTATCACAACTTTTACTAGAATTCAGATAGGTAAATTTTTTTCTTCTAAAAGCACACAAAAACATGCTGATTTTCCAAAAATAATACTTTATAAAGAAACTTAAAATTACAGGATAATAAACTCAAAATATTTTCAAAATAAATGCTTCTAAAAGCAAAGTTGCTTAGGCTTACTAAATAGATAACAGCTCAATTTGCACTTTTCAAAGATTTGAGTAATTTGTGCATATCAGAATGCTTCTCCTTGACAAAGTCAGTATTTAGAAGACTTTCATTTTAGAGTAGCATTTCTCATAGTGTGTGGTCCCTGGACCAGCATCTTGCTAGAAATGCAGATTCTCAGATCTGTCCCAGACCTATTGAAACAGAAACTCTGGGCTGGGGACCAGGAATCTTTTAACAAGCCTTCTGGGTGATTCTGTACTCCATGTCTTTTGAGAACCACTGTTTTTAAGGTGGTTATCTATAATAACTATTAAGAAATCAACTGATGCAAAACATTAATTTTATATTAATTTTAAATATTAAAGATTTTATTAATTTTGTTTAAATGATAAAACATTTTCTTAAATACTGAAGCCCATTGATTATTTCACTACATATTTGAATTAAAAAACATAAGCACTTTAATAAACATGCAGTTTATTTAATTTTACTGTCTTTGAATTTTCTCTTTTCTCCTTTCTAATTGTACTTGTGTAGTTGGCTTAAATTATCTGTTGATGTTTAAGAAAAATGCTTAAAGGGTGCAAAATATTCTAATACTCTGCCTATTCACAAATATATATTTGATTCAAAAATAAAGTGTAGTCTTAAGGTAAATAAATTATTATATTTAATTTTTTTCTTTCTTCTGAGAACTAATTTTACAGGACTAATGTCAGAGTTGGACCAAGGCTGAACACCAAAGAATTGATGCCTTCCAACTGTGGTGCTGGAGAAGATTCTTGAGAGTCCCTTGGACAGCAAAGAGATCAAACTAGTCAATCCTAAAGGAAATCAACCCTGAATTTTCATTGGAAGGACTGATGCTGAAACTGAAGCTCCAGTACTTTGGCCACCTGATGCGAAGAACTGATGAATTGAAAAGAACTGGATGAAAGATTGAGGGCAGGAGGAGAAGGGGGCAACAGAGGGTGAGATAGTTGTATGTCTTCACTGACTCAGTGAACATGAGTCTGAGCAAACTCCAGGAGATAGTGAAGGACAGGGAAGCCCAGCATGCTTAGTCTATGGGGTTGCTAAGAGTTGGGCACAACTGAGCAGCTGAACAACAGCAGAATCTATGGAATCAATTATGTATGGCAATGTTTAATTTTATGGAAGATGACAAATCATGGCATTTTCAGATCAAAATTCATGTATTAGATAATGGTTTTCATTTACCAAATGTAGTTCTGCAATAATTTATACTATATGAATATAAAAGCAAAAATAGATATTCTAGAGAAGGAGATCTTACTGTAGAAGAAGGTCAGAGAGATGCAACACTGATAGCTTTGAAGATGGAAGGGGACCATGAGCCAAGGAATGCAGTCTCCAGAATGTGAGAGGAACTAGCTGGTAGCCTTATAGGAGGAAGAAACCCCAGAGGTCCCTCTCAGTCATGTGAGGACTTAGTAAGAAGGCATTTATCTGCAATCTAGGAAGAGCCCTCACCAGAACCTGACCATGCTGACACCCTGCTCTCAGATTTCTAACCTCTTAAAAAAAAAAGAAGTTCTAGGTTTCTGTACTTGCATCCTAGAGCCAGAGAATTAAAAGTAGTAGTAGAAATTCCAGAATTTGGGAAATGTTTCACAGACTGCCTAGCAATAAGGGAAATCTTGATGCCTAAAAATATTTTATAGGTTTGGGATTACTACTAGCTAGAGTGTGCTGATAAATGTTTACCAACCAAGGGGGATTTGGGAGAGGGAGGGGAAAAGGTCTGATTCATAATCTTTGTTTTTGGTTTAAATGATTTCAGACTTGGGTGATTTCAAGATACTGTATGAGAGCAGTGACCACAGATTTTGGAAAAGATACACACAGTTTGCTTTAACTGTTGTAGGAGGTGGGGGGGCCCCTGTCCAGGGCCCCAAGAGCAGGCTCTTATCTAACACTAGGAAAAGAATTGTCCAAGGAGACTCATGCTGACAAAGCAAGAGACTTTACTGGAAGAGACTTTATCAGGTGGAGAGCAGCAGGGTAAGGGAATCCAGGATAACTGCTCTGCCGCATGGCTCACAGTCTTGGGTTTTATGGTGATGGGATTAGTTTCCAGGTTGCCTTTGGCCGTCCTTCCTGGTGGTGCATGCATTGCTTAGCCAAGATGGATGCTAGCAAGAGAGATTCTGAAGAGTGGATGGACATGCAGTGTCTCCTTTTGCCCTTTCCCGAACTCCTCCAGTTGGTGGTGGCTTATTAGCTCCATATTCCTTGCCAGGATCTCTTGTTGTAAAACAACTTATGGGAATGGTTACTAGAGAGCCTGGCCAGGGTGGGTGATTTCAGAGTGCTTCCCCTAACATAACTCACCAATAAACTGGCCCCAGCATACAAATGGCTATAAGGCTCTGAAAGTTTCCTCACTGGTTCCATTATTAAACATCCCATTGCTCTAAACAATATGCTGCTGCTGCTTTAGTCACACAATCATGTCCAGCTCTTTGTGACCCCATGGGCTGTAGCCCACCAGGCTCCTCTGTCCATGGGATTCTCCAGGCAAGAATACTGGAGTGGGTAGCCATTCCCTTCTCCAGGGGATCTTCCTTACCAAGGGACTGAACCTGGGTCTCTCACATTGCAGGTAGATTCTTTACCACATGAGCCACCAGGGAAGTCCAAATTCTCTGCCAAATTCTCAGGAAATCTGGTG
Source organism: Aepyceros melampus (assembly GCA_006408695.1). Taxonomy (NCBI): domain Eukaryota; kingdom Metazoa; phylum Chordata; class Mammalia; order Artiodactyla; family Bovidae; genus Aepyceros; species Aepyceros melampus. Next base: position 196,763 of record SJXQ01007712.1, on the reverse strand, counting down.
GTGGTGTTCATGGGGGTGGAGGTATGATTTTCTCCAATTGGAATCATGTCTTTGATGTAGTATTAAAAGATAATTTTAAAAAAAATCTTTACATTTAGTAGGCTGTTGAATAACTACTTTATAAAAAGAACCTGTAGTTCTCTTATTTTATTCATTATTAAGAAGTTTTTTATTGTGAGCTATTTTTCTTCTGGCTCTCATACAATTTGTGTTTGTTTCATACTGCTACATATTAGAGAATTCTGCAGTATACAGGGCCTGATAAAAGTTTGAATGTTGAACATTTTAATTCATATATAAAATAATTTGCATATATTAATTTTATATATGTAAATGAAGCTGTTTATTAATTTCAGAAAAGAAACCTTTTACCCAAGTGTTTTGAGTAAGTAATTTTTAGGATTTTTAATTGAATTATTTATGTAATCATTATTAAGGATACCTGAAGTAAGTTACTTTGTAATTTCTTAAACTACTCTGCAAGTCTGATAGTGTTGAATAAATATTTGTTTAAGTATTGAATCAGACTAATTTGGATAGAAAACATGAAAATGTTATTAAGTTATCAAAATAGAAAACTTTTAAAGACTTTTCAAGTACAAGCATCATTTTTAAACTTATAAGAAGATAAATGAAAACTATATTTTCCTAGAAATGCTAAGAAGATATAAAATATCCATGATATTTATTCATTATTCATTAATATAAATAATATCATAGTCACTGAGATATTTTCGTGTCCTGTAAGGATTTTATGTTCTTAGAAGGTCATGTAGAAATAATGAACACTTTAGGAACAGTTATATATCAATGATAAGGTTTCTCTACTTTGAAAGAGTTAAGAAAGAAAATATAATTGATAAAATAAAATATAGATATTATTAATATTACTTATCAAAAGAAGAATTCCAGTCTATATTCATTAATCTGTTAAATGGGGGAGCTATTGCATTACACAAAATACTGGTCAGTTCTGTTCCTCTAAGCATTTTCCTTTGATTAAAACTATTTGTAATAAATGATGACCCAAGGCTTTATAAATGATATCTTAGCTGGGGTCATGGTCTAATGAAATTGTATCTTTAAAGGAGTTTCAATTACTAGACTTATAAAATATGAGTCTACTTAATACATTTAAAGTGAGGCATCAGTTCATTCTATAAAAACAATACAGTTAATATCCAGTTTTTGGACCAACACTTATTAGGCTTTACATGAGAGAGGTTGTTTATCTGAAGAGCATGAAAAATACCATTCCTCAAAAGTGAATGCCCTGCTGTTGTTTGTTATGCTTCCTTTAAAATCCAGATAGACCTGGCAAGTCTCTTAATCCCATTAAGGGTGAGAAAGAAGAAGAGGAATGCATTACAAACTTCAATTCTGTTCAGTCGCTCAGTAGAGTCCGACTGTTTGTGACCCCATGAACCACAACACACCAAGCCTCCCTATCCATCACCAACTGCTGGAGTTCACCCAAACTCCTGTCCATTGAGTCAGTGATGCCATCCAACCATCTCATCCTCTGTTGTCCTCTTATCCTCCTGCCCTCAATCTCTCCCAGTATCAGGGTCTTTTCAAATGAGTCAGCTCTTCGCATCAGGTGGCCAAAGTATTGGGAGTTTCAGCTTCAACATCAGTCCTTCCAATGAACACCCAGGACTGATCTCCTTTAGGATGGACTGGTTGGATCTCCTTGCAGTCCAAGGGACTCTCAAGAGTCTTCTCCAACACCACAGTTCAAAAGCCTCAATTCTTCGGGCTTAGCTTTTTTCACAGTCCTACTCTCACATCCATACGTGACCACTGGAAAAACCATAGCCTTGACTAGACGGACCTTTGTTGATAAAGTAATGTCTCTGCTTTTTAATAAGCTGTCTAGGTTGGTCATAACTTTCCTTCCAAGGAGTAAGCGTCTTAGTTTCATGGTTGCAATCACCATCTACAGTGATCTTGGAGCCCCAAAAAGATAAAATCAGCCACTGTTTCCCTATCTATTTCCCATGAAGTTATGGGACCAGATGCCATGATCTTCATTTTCTGAATGTTGAGCTTTAAGCCAAGTTTTTCACTCTCTTTCACTTTCATCAAGAGGCTTTTTAGTTCCTCTTCACTTTCTGCCATAACAGTGGTGTCATCTGCACCGAGGTTATTGATATTGCTCCTATAAATCTTGATTCCAGCTTGTGCTTCTTCCAGCTTAGCATTTCTTGTTACAAACTTAACCTTGAGTAAAACCAAGTCAGAAAAACAGAAGCAGGATGTCTTAAAATTTTAATAGTACAATATGAATACTGAGAGGAAGAAAAATATTAATACTAATAACCTAAAGTCTTGCTAAATTAAGTTGAAAAGCTGGGTGTGAGTGACCAATAATATTTTTGCTTATATAATGAAATTTTTGTTCCAGAAAGAATTTTCATGATACTTTAGTGCCTTAACATTAGCTCATGTTGTACACATGGGAAAACAGGCAGAAGAGAACACTTTGCAGTATGCAGTTAATTTTCTCCTGCCTATTCTTAGTTTTAGTAGAAATCCCTTAAAGTAAGACAGGTGTATATTAGCAGCCCTGTTCTGTAGGTTAAATTCTAAGGTGCAGAAGAGTTATTCTTTTCTTAAAGCTACCCAGGTAATTATCAGCAATCACAGTACTCTGTGAGTATTGATTATTTTATCTTGATTCAAAAATATGGGGAATATTCCTGCCTATGTAACTTAAGGGCTCCACTGGTGGCTCAGTGGTAAAGAATCTGCCTCCCAATGCAGGAAACATGGGTTTGAAGATCCCCTGGAGAAGGAAATGGCCTTCTACTCCAGTATTCTTGCCTGGGAGAACCCATGGACAGAGAAGCCTGGAGGGCCACAGTCCATGGGGTTTCCAAAGAGTCGAACACAACTTAATGACTAAACAACAACAATGTAACTTAAGATTCTTAAAGATATTGTATATGAAGTTAACTTCTATTTATGAAATGTGAGTAGAAATGGTTCTTGGTTTCTTATAGCCATGATAAATGGCTGACCATTATGTATATTTTTACCTATAATTTATTTGTTTTAAAATCTTCTACTGTAAACCTGAATATAGGTGTACCTCATTTTATTGAAATTTGCTTTATTGTGCTACACACATTTCATTGTTTACATATTGAAGATTTGTGGTATCTCTACATCAACCAGGTCTATTGATGCCATTCTTCCAACAGCACTTGCTCAGTCCATGTCTCTGCATGTACACATTGGTAATTCTTGCAATATTTCAAACTTTTTCATTTTTTTGTATTTATTATGGTTATCCGTGATCAGTGGTCTTTGGTATTACTGTGGCAATTGTTTTGATGCCACAAACTGTGCCCACATAAGATGCAGTTGTTTATAAATGTTTTTTGTGTTCCAGCTGTTCCACTCACTGGCAGTTCCCTAGTCTCTCTCCTCCCTGAACCTCCTTGAGACAAAACAAAACAATAATGAAATTAGACCAGTTGATAACCCTAAAATGACTTCTAAGTGTTTAAGTGAAAAGAAGAATCACACATCTTCACCTTTAAATCAAAAACTAGAATTGGGAATTCCCTGCAGTCTAGTGTTACAACTCCACACTCTCACTGCTGAGGGACCAGGTTCAGTCCCTGGTCAGGGAACTAAAATCCCAGAAGCTGCATGCTGTGGCCAAAAATAAAACAAAATAAAATTTCATAGAATAAATTTAACCCTTTTTTAAAAAGTTAGAAATGATTAAGCCAAGTGAGGAAGGTTTGTGAAAAGCCAAGATAGGCTGAAAGCTGGGTCTCTTGTACCCAACGTTAGCCAAGCTGTGAATGCAATGGAAAAGTTCTTAAAGAAAAGTAAAAATACCAATTCAGTGAACCCATGGATGACAAGAAAGTGAAACAGCCTTATTGCTAATATGAAGAAAGGTTTAGTGGTCCAGATAGATCAAGCCATCCACAACATTCCAGTAAGGCAAAGCCTAATCTAGAGCAAGGCACTGAAGAAGTGAAGTGTTAGTCACTCAGTCGTGCCCAACTCTTTGCAACCCTATGGGCTGTAGCTTGCCAGACTTCTCTGTCCATGAGATTCTCCAGGTAAGAATACTGGAGTGGGTTGCCATTTCCTTCTCCAGGGGATCTTCCCAACCCAGAGATCAAACCCAGTCTCCTCCTCAATTGCAGGTGGATTCCTTACTGCCTGAGCCACCAGAGAAGCCCCTAATTCTCTTCAATTTTATGAAGACTGGGAAAGATGAGGAATCTTCAGAGGAAAGGTTTGAAGCTAGCAGAGCTTGGTTCAAGAGGTTAAGGAAAGATGCTATTTACATACCATAAAAGGGTCAGGTGAAGGAACAAATGCTGATGTAGAAGCTACATCAAGTTGTCCAGGAGATCTAGCCAAGGAAATCAATGAAAGCTGCACAAAATGACCAGTTTTCAACTTAGACAAGAGAGCCTTGTATTGTAAGAAGATGCTGTCTAGGAATTTGATAGCTAGAGAAGAGAAATCAATGCCTGACTTCAAAGCTTCAAGGACTGGCTGACCCTTATTAGGGGCTAACGTAGCTGGTGACTTTAAAGAAACTAATAGCCCTTGACCATTCTGAAAATCCTAGTATCCTCAAGAAATGTGCTAAATCTACTCTGCCTTTGCTCTCTCAGTGGAACGACACAGCCTGGATGACAGTACATCTCTTTAGAAGGTGGTTTACTGATTATTTTAAGCTCATTGTTGAGACCTACTGCTCAGAAAATATTTCTTTCAAACTCATCAGCAACTAATGCTCATCCACAATGCACCTGGTCACTCAAGAGATCAGATGGAGAAGTACAATAGACTATTGTTATTTTCATGCCTGCAAACACAGCATCCATTCTGCAGGTCGTGGATCAGGGAGTAATTTCACCTTTCAAGTCTTATTCTTTAAGAAATACATTTTGTAAGGCTATAGCTGCCATAGACAGTAATTCTTTTGATGGATATGACCAAAGGCAATTGAAAACCTTCTAGAAAGGATTCACCAGCCTAGACATCATTAGGAACATTCATGATTCAGGGGAAGAGGTCAGAATATCAACATTCATAGAGTCTGGAAGAAGTTTATTTCAACGATTGTTCGTGACTTGGAGAGATTCAAGACTTCAGTTGAGGAAGTAACTGCAGATATAGTAGATACAGCAAGAGGATTAGAATTAGAAATGCAGCTTGAAGGTGTGACTGAATTGCTGCAATCTCATGATAAAAATTTACAAGGATGTATTATACAACATGGGTAATATAGCCAATATTTTGCAATGGAGTATTTTTTTAATGTAGTACAACCTTTACAATTGTATAAAAATAAAAACAGTAATTTAAGCAAGTTTGATGGATGAGGAGTCACTCCTTATGAGTGAGTGAAGAATGTGGTTTCCTGAAATGAAAAATACCCCTGGTGAAGATGCTGTAAAAATTGTTGAAATGGTAACAAAAGATTTAGAATATTACATAAACTTAGTTGATAAAGTAATGGCAGATTTTGAGAGGATTGATTCTAATTCTGAAAGAATTTCTACTGTGGGTAAAATGCAATGCCCAGAGAAATTGTTTGTGAAAAATAGTGTCAATCAATGTGGCAAAACCTGCACTGTTGTCTTATTTTAAGAAACAGCCACCTTATCTTTAGCAACCACCACTCTGATCATTTGGCATCATCTGCATTGAGGTGCCACTCTCTGACTGCAAAAAGGTTATGAGTAGTTGGAAGCTCAGATGATGGTGAGCATTTTTTAGCAATAAAGTATTTTAAAATTAAATTTTCTACATTTTTAAAAAGACTCAATTGCACACTTAGACTGTAACATAGTGTAAACACACTTCTATATGCATTGTAAAACCAAAGACCCCTGGACATGCTTTGTTGTGATAGACGCTTTGCTGTGGTGGTCTGGGACCGAACCTGCAGTGTCTCTGAGATATGCCTGCATGCAGAAAAAAGAGTCTTGCAGTAAATGCCTTCATGGTAAGGTAACTGATTTTTTCTAACTGAAATAGTTAATGAGTATCTTCTCAGAATGATGAATGGTGAAAAATCAGAATACTTATTCATTTCAGAATCTCAAGCTTTTAATTTAAAATTACATTTATCCAACTCTATCTGAAAAGAAATAAATACTTCATTGTTAACCATGACTTTAAAACTTTATTACCAATTAATGCAAAGAAAGCTACTAGAAATAATTTTAGTAATAAAAATTCTGAATACTCATCATGAAATATATGGGCTGATTTTAGGAGTATAATTAAAGATCTACATGTAGAAGTATAACTAAAAGTTTACATGTAGGGCCACTATCTTTCACAATGTGTGAATGTGTGTGTGTGTGTGTGTGTGAATGTGTGTGTGTGTATAGTGTATCTTTATGCACAGACTATATAGTAATATAATTTCCATGAAGCATACATTAACTAATCCTTGCAATAATTCCTCTGGATGATCTGATCCATCAGAAAAAGGTTAGACATATTTAGAGACTTGGATTGCTTTACTTTATGTGTGTGTGTCTGCGTTTCTGTGTGGGGAAGTGGAGGGAGGGAGAGATAACTGGTGTCAATTTAAAAAGCCCAAGATTCATAATATAGGATAGTGATATAATCACAAATTTAGAAATCAGACCTGAAGTTTTGTTTCCTATGTCTGCCACATCTCAACTGTATGACTTTGGCCAAGATGTTTAACTTTTCTGAGTTTCTTAATCTGTAAAATTTAGATTATAATAGTCACTGCACACCACAGGCACAAAGATGAAGTAACATTTGTAGAACACATAAAGGAGCACCTGGTGCAAAATATGTGCACAACATAAAATACATTTAATTTTTTTTATTTTTAAGACATAAACATTAACATTTTAAATGTTAGGCCCAAATGTATATGGCTTTGCTTTTTGTTTTTGTTTTCATTCTAACATACTTAAGAAAAATTATAAATTTATTCTAAACCCATAAATTAATGCATTAGTCAGAAAGGCCTCTGACCTAACCACAAATATTAGTTTGGCATATATTTAATAGAACTGTCATTTTCATTCTTTAATAAAAACATGAAAGTTGAAACTACTACTAGTGGGTTTTTTTTTGTTTGTTTGTTTGAGAGGTCTTTAAAAACATTGCTTTCTGTTTGAGACTAGATTATCTTACATTTTGTCCAATCAGCAAAAAAAAAATTAAAAATTCAGATATAAATATGTGGCATCCATTTTAGATCAACCAGCCTCAAAAATATGTTTGACAGATGTCTAACCTCCAAATCTTGCCCCAGCTTTCTACATTATGGTGAACAGAGTTTTACTTATTGAAGGGCCTCTAACATGCTCATTTTTGTCTATAACCCCACATAAGTGTCCACATTTTTTGTGCAGTAGAAAAGACACTAGCTATTTCTGATCCTAAATGGAATTCTCCCATGGATAACTTTTTCACAGTTAGCAATAGAGATTAAAACTGCAGGTTGTATGATAAAGTTACTGGAAGTCAAATCCTGGGGCAGGTTATTCAGCCCCTCTCTACCTCAGATCCTCTGCAAGAGTAATGCGTGCTAAGTCACTTCAGCTGTGTCCAACTCTTTGCGACCCTATGTACTGTAGCCTGCCAGTCTCCTCTGTTCATGGGATTCTCCAGAATATTAGAGTGGGTTACCATGCCCTCCTCGAGGGGATCTTCCTGACCCAGGGATCGAACCTACGCCTGTTATGTCTCCTGTATTGGCACATGGTTTCTTTACCTCTCGTGCCTCCTGGGAAGCCCTGTAGTAGTAACGGTATCTACTTAACAGCCAATTAAGTAGATGCAGTAATAATAGTACCTACTTAATTGACTGTTACAATTATTGAATGAAGTAACACATACTAAGGGCCTAGATAGTGCCTTGTACATAGAAAGTGTTCAATTAACAGTAGCTATTATTTCTGTGTGAAAATAGCATAAAAAATCACTTGGATACAGAGATTTCAAGAGCAAGTACTGAAGTTAAAGTTAGCAATTACTGAGGGTATGAGCATATCTTTGTTAGATTTTCACATCATTAAAATTATGTAAATTTCTTAACCGTTTTTTATTTAACTCAAAGTGCTTTCATCTAAAATGAGTTTCTCTCCCTTTCTATTGTCATAGGTAAGACAGTTGATAAGTGGCTAAGATTGTATCATGGCTCTCTGGAGATAATATAGTTTTTCTCAGAGGCAGAACTGAAATGAGGATGTATCATTTCCAGGATCAGATCATTAGGCATGATCTCTTAAAAGTTGAAAAAAATTTTTAAAAACATCAGTCACATACATTATTAATTCCTTAACATGCCAAGACTAAAACAAAACTTGAGAGTAAAACAGGAAAAGATAGAGAATAAAACCTTTTCCAAAAGGAAGAAATAAACAAGTTTTTCCCATAAGCATTAAATCTACCTTGAAACACAGATAAAGGGAGTAGGGGGAACCAGGCACCAAAAAAACAGAGATTTGAAGGCAAGTGCAATTAGCCCAAAGCCACAACAAAAAAGCACTTTTTGTTTGTTTATTTTCAAAGCAATCAAATCAGGTTCTGAAATAGCTTTTCCATTTTCTCCTTCTTAGTGAAGACAAACATCACACAAATCCCCCTGTGAAGGGAATGCTGAGTAAATTTGCATGTACCTACAAAACAAAAGCATTTGAATGGGGCACTTATTTTAAATTACTGTATATCAACTTTTGCTTATTAAAACACTTTATAACACTTTATGTTTAAACAATTCCTTAAACTGTTTTCAGTTTAATAAAACTCATTTAAAGAAAGGAAGAGTATCAACTTGTATATTACTGGTAGATCTTATAGCATGTGAATATGCAAAGATTTATAATTGGATTTGATTTTAACTTTTTTTCATTTTTTTCACTTTTTTTTTTTTTTTTTACTTTACAATATTGTATTGGTTTTGCCATATATCAACATGAATCCGCCACGGATGTAACTGATTATGAAATAATTATTTTAAAATATTTCATATGTTTAACATAAACATGTCATGAATCCATATACCTTTCAATTATATACAACTTAAAAATAGCAGGTTACATGTGTACAAGTATGGAAGCTATAATATACAAAAAATTAGTTTAAAATTCCCCACCATAAATTTCAAATCCAAACTTGAGACTCCTTTAAAGAAGATTTATAATGTCATGTTAAATGAAGATACATATGTGTGTACAAATACATGTAATTTTTTTAACATTAGAAAGGTAAACACCAACATAGTATTTATTTAAAAGTATTATCAATTCTGGTTGATTTTTAAACTAGTTTTTACTGATCTGATGGTTTAAATTGTCCCATTTTTATATTTTAATGTGGTAGTTGTATCTTTTACTAGTTGTTTTTGAGTTATATACTTTTTGTTTTTGGTGACCCTGGAGATTACAATTAAATCTTAATAAAAATAACAGATTAATATTGAGTCAATTTCAATGGTATATAAAAAATTGCTCCAATGTAATTCCATCTTTCCTCTCTCTTTGTATAATTATTTTCACACAAATTGCATCTTTATATATTATAAGCCCATCAACACAGTCTTTAAAATGTTACTTTATGCAATTGCATCTTAAATCAGATAGTAGAATAAAAGAGAATAAAAGGACAAAAACTACATTTATGGTGCTTCTTATGTTTTCCTATATTGTACCTTTATCACTGCATTTAATTTTTCATGTGTGCATTCAAATTAACATCTAGCATGCTTTTACTACAGCCTGAAGAACTCCCTTCCAGGGTGTGGCTGCTAGCAATAAACTCTTTTTATCTTGGAATGTCTTAATTCATCCCTAATTCTTTAACAATAATTTTGCAGAATATAGAATTTTTAAACTGGCACTGTCTTTTCTTTCAGCACTTTTTGTATATCATCCCACTTGCTTCTAGCCTCTTTATTTCTGAGAAATCAGTTGTCAATATTACTGAAAATCCTTTGTATGTGATGAGTCACTTTTTTTTCCTGCCACTTTTCAAGTTCTCTCTTTGTACTTGTCTTTCAAAGCTTTGATAATGATATCCTTACATGTGGATTTCTTTGAATTTATCTTACTTAGAGTTCACTAATCTCCTTAGATGCGTGGAATAATGTGTTCCATTAAATTGAGGTCATTTTCAGCCAGTATATCTTCAAATATTCCTTCTGTCTCTCTTTTCCTTTGAGATCTTTCATTAAATGTATGTTGGTATACTTGATGTTGTCCCACAGATCTCTGAAGCTCTGTTCAATTTTCGTCATTCTTTTTTCCCCCAGTTCCTTAAAATGGATAATCTCAATTGACATATTTTCAAATTCACTGATGCCGCTTGCTCAAACCTGCTTTTGTTATTCGCCAGTGAATTTTTTAATTTCAGTTATTGTATTTTCAACTCCGGAGTTTCTATTTGATTCATTTTTATGATGTATCTTTTATATTGATATCTTCTATTTGCTATATTTTTCTCATAGTTTCCTTTTGTTCTTCATACATATTGTCCTTGGGTTCCTGGACCATGTTTAAAATAGCTGATTTAAATTCTGTTTAGTAAGTTCAACATCTGGGATTACTCAAGGGCATTATCTATTAATTGCTTGTATTCCAGTGTCTGGTTCATAATTTCTTCTTTGCATGGATCATAATTTTTTGCTAAAAAATGGAGACTTTAAATAATAAAATATTACAGCTCTGGAAACCAGATTGCTCTCCTTTCTCTGAGTTCATTGTTGCTGTTTGTTTGTTTAGTTACTTTCCTGGACATATACTGCGGAGCAGGGGGCTCCCAACCCCTGAGCCACAGACCAGTCCCAGTCCACAGCCTATTGGGAACTAGGCTGCACAGCAGGAGGTGAGCAGCTATCGAAGGAGTGAAGCTCCATCTCTGGCTTCTCATCGCTCACATCACTGCCTGAACCATCCCCTGTCCCTGGAAAGATTGTCTTCGTGAAACCATCCCTAGTTTGGTTGGGGGGTTGGGGACCGCTGCTGTAGACTATGTATTCTTTGTCATATGTGCTACTGAAGTCCCTGCTTGTTTCAGTTAGTGGTCAACTCATGACTGAACAGAGAGTTCTTTCAATGCTTTGAACTGTTAAGTCTCCTTGATATTGCTGCAGGTGCTGTGTTTGTATTGGAGCATACCGTAAATGCTGTCAAACAGTTGGTAATCTCTCTTAGTATTCACTCTGCTTGTGTAGACCCTCAAGGTCAACTGGGGATCAGAGAGAAGAACTTTCTCAGGTCTTTTCTTAGCAGGTGCAGGGTCCTGCACATAGATACAGCTTTCTAGACTCCCAGGAATATGTTGGAGTTTTGAAAGGACAGATTGTTCCCCAGTTTTCTCTTTTTGATCAGCCTCTTGTTGGCCTCAAACTTATAATGCTACCTAGGCAGGTATATTGAGAAAAAATTACAACTACAGTTGACCCTTGAACAAGATGGGTTTGAATTGCCAGGTTCACTTATATGTGAATTGTTTTCAATAAGGGTATACAGAGCTACATGGTCTGAGGTTGGCTGACTGCACGGATGTGGCAATGCACAAAATGAGGGTCAACTATGAGACTTGAGCATCTGCAGATTTTGGTATCCATGGTGATTCTGGACTCAATCCCCTGCAAATACCAAGAGACGACTGTAGTTTTTTTGGACAAATGTCCTGAGGATAGGCTGTTTCACAAAACAGAGCCTGAATCAGATCAGATAGTCGAGAATGGAGCTTTTTATAGCTGCCAGATAGGTCAAAGAGTGACAATTCTCTTGAGGCTTTGGGAAACTCCAATCCCATGTCATCTCATCCAGTAGCTTCCAAGTGGCTGATTTTCACAGCAGTTATAGGTGTCATGCAGTTAATTTTCAAGGCTACTGCAGAGCTGGAGAGGCAGGGAATAAGATTAAAGTATTAAACATACCTTGCTGCTCTTGTTGAGATGCTGCCATTTTTCTTAAACACACTTTAGATTGTGCAGATCTTTAGCTGATTTCCAAAGTTTTGAAAAGGTTGACTTCAAAATTTATTGATTTTGAAAGTATTTCCAAATGTTCCCATTCCTCCACTTACATGCAGGGATGGATTTTTAGAGGTTATTCTTCTATCATTTCTGAACTGGCCCTCTTAGGAACTAGAATTGTAACCTAGATTTCCTGACTCTAAACCCACACATTGTCTGAAAATACCATTTCTCTCCTACCTGGTGTTTATTTGGATAACTTGCTTTCTCCAAACAATGTCATGACAATTGCCTGCTAACCTAGCTAAGTATATCTCTGAAAAATCATCTTTTCTTATATTCCATATTGCATTGACCACACAATAGCAGCCATTCTGGACATGAGAATGACATGTTGTACTTAAGTATTGTGACAATGTATGACTTTCAGTTTTTTTCTTCTTCATGATCATATTCCAAGGATGCCTGATTCTGCATATTCTGTTATCTCCCTTGCTCTAAAACTGGAGTCATGTATAGGGCTTCCTAGGTGGGGCTAGTGGTAAAGAACCTGCCTGCCAATGCAGGAGGTATGAGACACAGGTTCGATTCCTCCATTGGGAAGATCTTCTGGAGGAGGGCATGCAACCCACTCTAGGAGTCTTGCCTGGAGAATCCCATGGACAGGGGAGCCTGGTAGGCTACAATCCATAGGGTCACAGAGTCAGACACAACTGAGGCAACTTAGTATGCACACACATAGAGTCTCCAAGACTTGTTAATAAAGGAGTAAACAATTAGCTGGTGGGCCACAGAATGTTCAGCATGACATGCTTGCACAGGCCAGAAGGACACTTGTGTCTCACTGAAGAGTGGCCCCGGAGGAGCGTTCAGGAGAGAAATCCTCCCAGCCGGCTGCACATCCGGCAGTGTACTTCGCTGTCTATTTTGTTTACCAGCAGAGCTGACTTGAAGTTAGTACCTGCATAGTCTCATGAGAATGATTAGGTGCTGTAGGACTTAGGACAAACATTAGCAAGAAAGAGGTTTGTGGAAACAGAAGTAGATAGGCCACTCATCATGAGCCAAGGGCCAGAATCTGATAATAGTTGACCATATAAATGCTCACACACAAGGTCCTCAAAATAAATAAAGAAAATTGCCTGCTCAGGCTTTCTCAGTAGGGTCATACAAATGACCACTCTAAAGATAGCGGCTGTTTATGGAAACAGTGCTAAAAGCATTCCCCTCAACAAGTCTAGCAAAGTGCTTACACTTCTAGCAGGAGCAATTCGTACCGAGCCCTGGTGGAGAATGTTACCCTGAAGGGATCTGTACTGCATGCATCCTGGAATGTGAAGTCCAGTGGGCCTTAGGAAGCATCACTACAAACAATACATGGACCCATTCCCTTAAGCTGGCCATTTGTTTTCATACGTAAATAGACAGTCTGGACCTGAATTTATTTCTCGTCATATTGTCTCTGCAAAAATCATCCTCTGAGGAATTTCTGAATGCCTTCTACAACACCATGTTATTTCACAAACTATCACTTTCTAAAATAATTTCATTTCACAGTTTAAAAAAAAAAAAGGTAGTCGTGGTGATAGGTAAGCGGCAGTGTGTTGTCAATGCTGAGGTGGACTCTAGTAGCCTATGCCATATGCCCCAAGCCCGTGAGCAATATAAAATATTTTCTCCACATAAGTAGAGTACGTAAGTTTGAGAACAAAGAGGGTAGAATGGAGGTAGTAACTCTTATTCAATATATAATGATCTCTTGGCAAAAAACAATTGCTTCTCATTCCTATTAATTTAAGGTCAGCTGGAGTAGAGATTTTAATGCTCATGGGAAAATGCTCATATGAGGCTCTGCATGTCTCTGAATAACTAAGGAGTTTTCAGTGTGGACTGGGGTTAAAATCTTTCCCATTAAGGGAAAATGATGCTGTAAAAGTGAGCCCGAAAAAGTGTGAACAGCATCTAGGGCATGCCTGAAGTCCCATGCTTGCATCACCATTAGTGGTAAAGATCAGAAGAATTTATTTAGTCAGGACTGCAAATGATTGATTCCTTAGAATAAAGATTTGAATCACCAAATCTCCATCCTAAGGCTGTGAGAACTGAAGCATTGAATAAAGATAGGAATTTTTCGTAGCTGCTAAAAGAAAAAAAAAAAAAAGACTTATAGAATACCAATCATGGTCTTGTATTCAGTTACAGAAGATAAGGCACTGGCCTTATCAGCTATGGGTACTTTATTTCTTGTATGCATTTTTATAGTTTAGCTAATTTCCCCCTTTTTCTTATCCTATTTTTTCCATCATTCTATTTGTAGAGTTTTTTTTTTTTTTTTTTTGTAAATAGGGGCTTTCCTTGTGACTCAGATGGTAAAGAATCTGCCTGCAATGCAGGAGACCTGGGTTCTGTCCCTGGATTGGGAAGATACGCTGGAGAAGGAAAAGGCTACTCACTCCAATATTCTGGTCTGGAAAATTCCATAGACTCTATAGAGGGGGTTGCAAAGAGCTGGACATGACTGAGCGACTTTCACATTCACTTTCACTATGTAAATATGGTCTGCACAGCAATATGCATAATTCTACATAAAATACAGCCCATGAATCACCACCAAATTGAAAAATTTGGTAAAGTTTCTAGTATTTCTCTGTTTTTGAGGAAACAGAGGTTTTATATTTTAGTTTCGCTTAAAACTTTGCAGTATAAATGTCAGCAAAGTGATAATTATCTAACAACTACAGTTTTATTATTTTAAAAATGTATTATGCCTAAGATAAAATAGGTAAGCTGGTTTTTCAGACATTGCTTCCAATTGTACTGATTCTATATATGTGTGCACATGTGTGTGTATATATGTGTGTATGGGAGAGAGAAAGAGAGAGAGAATAGGGGATAGTACTGCATATCTGCTGGATAACCACGATGGTGTTATCACTAACCTAGAGTCAGACATCCTGGAATGAGAAGTCAAGTGGGCCTTAGGAAGCATCACTACAAACAAAGCTAGTGGAGGTATTGGAATTCGGCTTGTTCAAATCCTAAAAGATGATACTGTTAAAGTGCTGCACTCAATATGCCACAAATTTGGAAAACTCAACAGTGACCACAGGACTGGAAAAGGTCAGTTTTCATTCCGATCCCAAAGAAGGGCAATGAAAAAGAATGTTCAAACTGCTGCATAATTGCACTTAACATCACATGTTAGCAAAGTAATGCTCAAAATCCTCCAAGCCAGGCTTCACAGTACGTGAACTGTGAACTTCCAGATGTTCAAGCTGGATTTAGAAAAGGCAGAGGAGCCAGAGATCAAATTGCCAATGTTTGTTGCATCATACAAAAAGCAAGAGAATGCTAGAAAAACATCTACTTCAGCTTCATTGATTAGGCTAAAGCCTTTGCTGTGTAGATCACAACAAACTGTGGAAAATTCTTAGAGATCTGTGAATACCAGACCACCTTACCTCTCTTCTGAGAAACCTGTATGGAGGTCAAGAAGTAACAGTTAGAACTGGACACAGAACAACAGACTGGTTCAAATTGAGAAAGAAGTCATGGCTTATTGTATGTATATTGTACATATATTGTCACCCTGCTTATTTAACTTATATGCAGAGTTCAATTCAGTTCAGTTGCTCAGTCGTGTCCGACTCTTTGCGACCCCATGAATCGCAGCACGCCAGGCCTCCCTGTCCATCACCAACTCCTGAAGTTCACTCAGACTCACGTCCATTGAGTCCGTGATGCCATCCAGCCATCTCATCCTCGGTCGTCCCCTTCTCCTCCTGCCCCCAATCCCTCCCAGCATCAGGGTCTTTTGCAATGAGTCAACTCTTCACATGAGGTGGCCAAAGTACTGGAGCTTCAGTTTTAGCCTCATTCCTTCCAAAGACATCCCAGGGTTGATCTCCTTCAGAATGGATGGGTTGGATCTCCTTGCAGTCCAAGGGACTCTCAAGAGTCTTCTCCAACACCACAGTTCAAAAGCATCAATTCTTTGGCACTCAACCTTCTTCACAGTCCAACTCTCACATCCATACGTGACCACTGGAAAAACCATAGCCTTGACTAGACGGACCTTAGTCGGCAAAGTAATGTCTCTGCTTTGAATATACTATCTAGGTTGGTCATAACTTTTCTTCCAAGGAGTAAGCATCTTTTAATTTCATGGCTGCAGTCACCATCTGCAGTGATTTTGGAGCCCCCCAAAAATAAAGTCTGACACTGTTTCTATTGTTTCCCCATCTATTTCCCATGAAGTGACGCATCATGTGAAATGCTGGGCTGGATGAAGCACAAGCTGGAATCAAGATCACTGGGATAAATATCAATAACCGCAGGTATGCAGATGACACAACCTTAATGGCAGAAAGTGAAGCGGAATTAAACAGCCTCTTGATGAAGGTGAAAGAGGAGAGTGAAAAAGCAAATCTAAAATTCAATATTCAAAAATTGAAGATCATGGCATTTGGTCCCATCAGTTCATGGCAAATAGATAGGGAAACAATGGAAACAGTGACAAACTTTATTTCTCGGGCTCCAAAATCACTGTGGACAGTGACTGCAGCCATGAAATTAAAAGAATTTTGCTCCCTGGAAGAAAAGCTTTGACAAACTTAGACAGCATATTAAAAAGCAGAGACTTTACTTTGTTGACAAAGGTCCATATAGTCTAAGTTATGTTTTTTTCCAGTAGTCATGTATGGAAGTGAGTGCTGGACAATAAAAAAGGCTGAGCACCAAAGAATTGATGCTTTTGAGCTGTTTTGAGCTGTGGTGTTAGAGAAGACTCTGGAGAGTCCCTTGGACAGCATGGAGATAAAATGAGTCAACCCTAAAGGATATCAATCCTGAATATTCACTGGAGGGACTGATGCTGAAGCTGAAGCTCCAATACTTTGGCCACCTGAGGCGAAGAGCTGACTCATTGGAAAAGACACTGATGCTGGGAACAATTGAAAGAGGGGGAAAAGGGGACGACAGAGGATGAGATGGTTGGATCACTGACTCAATAGACATGATTTTGAGCAAGCTCTGGGAGGTGATGAAGGACAGGTAAGCCTCTCATGCTGCAGTCCATGGGGTCACAAAAAGCCTAACATGACTGAGCAGCTGAACAACAACAAAAAAACCTCATATTTGCAGTGTTAGTCATTTTAAAAATTCACTTGCTGATATTTAAAGGCAACAATTCATCACTCTCATAATTAGTGACATAAAGTTTTGTGGAGATTTTCAGATATCAAACTCCAAATATACTGACAGTCATTGTTAGTTACCTGGTCTATGGAAAAACAGTTTATTTTGAAAGTAGAATATTATAGTCAACAGAATTTTTTCAGCTATTCCAAATGTGCACAAGTGACTGTTATCAGAAGAATATAAGTTTGCATAAAGGGAAAATTTTCCAGTTAACCCACTGCCAAATACACACCATCTCATCTTATTTAACTCCAATCCCATCTACTCTTGATATTCACTTTTCATCTGATTACTGATTCTTAACACTTCTACCAAGGTATTTGTAGAGAAAGTTATAGGAGATATTGGGTTTCTTTTAAATAAATGGTTAAGAAATAAATCAGCAGAAAATTTAAATTTTGTGACTGCTATTTATTTCCTCCATGAGTCCTGAGATATAAAATTGGATATATTAATATGTACTTAAGAGATTACACTTAAAACAGTATTTCTGAATCTAATTGATTTTGAAATTTAAATAACTTAATAATTTAAATAATAAATAATATATTTTGATCACGAAAAACTAAATGGATGGTTTGGTCCTTTCTAGCACTAAGTTGGCATCCACAGAAGTGTGGCTTGGGCATGTATCTATTTCTACAAAGTCTATAGTCTTGTTACTATTAATCTTAATCAAAGATTTCTATTTAAAATACGTGTAAAATTGACACATGTTTACTCAGGTTAGGAAAAGACTTCTTTTCTTATGGTTCAAAATAGAATTTGAGTATAACTATGAAAAAGTCTATTTACCTTCTTATATGTGTTTATATAAGGGATACATACAGAAACTCTATGCTATATAAGGGCTTTAATATTAAGTGTGGTTTTTCATACAGAGTCAGTCTTCAGGATGTGTAGAAAATGCACATGAACATGTACCAGATAGATCTTGGGAAATTATCACAAACTGACCCTGTGCTATGATCTGATATTTTCACATTACTCACTCTCTTAGCCTTAGTCGAGAGGAGACAGATTTTAAAAGCTGGAAACTTATTTCTATTTCAGAAACCAAAATTCAGTTTCAGATTATACAACTATGCATTAACAGAGAACCCAACTCAGCATGTTAATAAGGGAAGGAAGAGAAATAAAATCTAGAGCAAATGTACTAGTGAGAAGGGCAAACTGGAGTAGCGTCCTGAATTAGGAAATCCTAGTCTAAATAATAGAAGTTGATTCCTGGAGATGGAAAGATCAACTGAGGAGAGCAGTTACCCTGTACCAAGTAGTAGTATTCTGAGATTGAAATAGGAGAGTTGATCTAGCATTCTATAGAGACTTAAACAGTAATTGAATTGAAAAACTTTGGTGTTTACATCTACTTATTATGTACACACCTACAAATGACACAGACACATTTTTAAAAAATGGCTTCCACTTGAAAAAAAAATAGAGAAATCATCATTTGACTTTTGTAAGCAGAGGGTCAACCTCACGCATAGAGTTAGACAAATTCTACAGCCTTTTGGAAATTTCATCTTATCAAGCAGTACCATTTCTTTCTCTTCTTCTTTGAGAAATTTATATCTCTCCTAGGGTTTGTATTACCTTGAGATACTTTTATGGTAAACAACAGTGCAGTTCTGTATCTGAAGAAAATGTGAAGGTGCTCATTTGTTCTAAGATAGTAATGTGCTTAACTAGCATCAGTTTCTGACAATGTGAGCGATGTCTAGAAAACATACTTCTTCCCTCGTGGATTCTTTGGTTTGGTTTCATTTTTCTTTCAGTCGTTAAAAAAATAAAAAATGTTTAGATCCTGATGATTAAAATAAGAAGCATTTTATTGCATTTGTCTAAAATGATTAAATTATACATGTATGCTGTTAATAAAAATCTAAATTTTTCTGGACAGTAATCATGAATTTTCAGGTATTTCTTAACTACCACTGGTACAGAATCAAATATAAGTAGTGGGTTTTGCTAAACATCTGTTATCTTACTAGAAAATTTTATATAAATTGAGTTACTTTTTGAAACCAACGAAAAATATATAGCATTATAAAGATAATTTTAACTCCAGATTAACCTTTGTCAATAAATGGACCAGTTTGTTACACAAATGTTTACATTTATTTCATTGTGATAAAACAGCATAACAATAATTATAATTAAAAAAGAAGAAAAATATTCACCATTACTTTAACACAACTCAGGATTATACTATAATCTCTGTCCATAACTGTCCTTTATTTTCAAATACTAAAGATGTATATATTTAATGACAAAATTTCCATATATATTATTTAGAAGGAAATGTGGAAATGTTCATTATTTAGCCAGTTTGATAAATTTTATGTTAATAGTTGTTTAATCATTTCCTTTCTACTCTTAGTGAAAAGATGCAATGCCCTTAGAAAATTATAAATACTGCCCAAGTTGCCTTGCAAGTGCCACATTTTGCTTCTAAAATCCAGTCTGGATTCTGTATTGACACTGGCAGGCAGCTTTAATAAACATCATCTCCCAGGCAGCTGCAACTTCCACTTCAGTTTTAGTCACAGCAGCTCTCCTGATTAGCCCCCACAGGAGCTGCCACAAGGCTCAACCCAAATCTGCTCTTCAGAGTCACAGACATGCAGAACACAAGGCCACTGGTTATCAAAATTCATAAACGCAACGTGATAACCTTTCTGTTTGGCTTAATCATTTTGTATGCTCAGAATAGCCATAGATGTTCACATAATGTGCATTGTCTAAGAACTTGAAGCATAAGTCTAGTAATTTTTTATTATGTGATTTTTTTTGTCCACTAATGATATACGATGTGCAAGAGCATGCAGAGTTAAAATAACAGCAGAAACCATAGCCACCTAAGGTTTTTATTCTAATCTTTTGTATTTAATGACACACATTCTCAGTCCTGATTTCCTGTAGGTTTTCTGTATAACTCAACAGGTGCAGGATCTGCATAGTTCGTTCCAATTCTAATGTAGAATGGGACAGCATGGAGGTGAGGTTTTATTTTAGAATAAATTTTACCATCAAAGAGTCTAATTGAACAGTCCTTATGCTGGCAGAAATTTTTATGAACGTGCAAGGTTTTATTATGATAAAGTTGTACGTTTGTTCTTTGTCTTTTCTGATTTAACTTGTTAAAATGTCTTAGATTTGGGCTAGTTATTCTAGATTTAAGGAAAATTTTTCATTCTTGAGTGTGTGAGCATGAACCTGTATGTTTGTTTATATGCTGCCTATATGCACTCAACCCATAAGTGAAACTGGGTTTTCAAGGGACCTAGCAAAATTGGAGGCAAGAGCATTCAAAAAAGTAACAATCATGCAAGAGATTGCATGGTTGGAACATTTTGAGGAGTCCAAAAGAAAACAGTTCTATGGCTTGAAATGGATAAGGAAGATCAATGAAAACGGTAGGCTCCTGTGTATTGAACTGAAAATGAAAGTTGGAAGACAAACTCTTTCTCTCATGCTCTAGCTCAGTGGTGTCTGATTCTATGTGACCCTATGGACTGTAGCCTGCCAGGCTCCTCTGTCCATGGGATATTTCAGTCAAGAATACTGGAGTTGGTTGCCATTTCCTTGTCCAGGGGATCTTCTGACCCAGGGATCAAACCCAAGTCTCCTGCATTGGCAGGTGGATTCTTTTACCACTAAACCATCTGGGAAGCCCTGGAAAGCAAAGATGAGCACAAATAGATCACAAGTAGAGCAGAAATAGACCAAAGAAGCCACGGGATGAATTTACATGTCATCTCCATGTGCCAGTAAACAGTTTTCCATGAGTGTCATATAACTGAAGGTCTTGAAGCTCTACTAAGTCAACTGCCCCTGATGCCCCTACTCCCAACACATACACACAATTTGGTGACATAGGGAAAAAATGACTTGAGGTAGAATATACAGCACAGGCAATTATGTCAGAGAAACTCCTAGGCCATGGGCCTTCCCAGGATGTGGAATGCATAGAAGTAAGATAATAATAAAGGCTGATGTTTATTGAATGCACTGCAGGTTCAGTTACTGTTTTAAGAGAAAGTGGTGAAGAAAATGGGCTTCCTAGGTGGCACAGTGGTAAAGAATTGCCTGCAAATGCAGGAGATGCAAGAGATGTGAGTTGGATCTCTAGGTTGGGAGGATCCCCTGGAGGAGGAAATGGCAACCCACTCCAGAATTCTTGCCTGGAAAATTCCATGGACAGAGAAGCCTGGTAGGCTCCTGTCCATGAGGTCACAAAGAGTCGGACAGGACTGAGCATACACACAAGCAAATAAAATAAGTTTTAAAGAGATTCGTGGTCATAAATGTGATGGGAAGCTGAGTACCATCCAAGGAGGAGAATGGGGCAAGTCATGTTAAGACTAGACTAGTGAGTGATAAGGGGGGTGAAGGAAGACAGAATAGGGAAAAGCATGTGGGAAGATGGGAGAAAGGAAGGGAGAGAGACAGGGAAAGGGAAAGATTGGGAGTGGTTCTTGAGTCTTTCCAGCAGAACTGAGGCTGAAATCCCCATTGCCAGCACACCACTCGGCGGGCCAGCACACAGAGTTTGAGCAGGAGGAGTGGAGTTTTTGTGTAGCCCCCCTGATCTAGACAGCAATTACAGCAGAGTTATGGTCACTGTATAAAATAAAACATTGTACACAATAACAACACAGGGCTCAAATCAAATATAACATGGTTGGTGAAAAATAGAATTTGCATTGATAAGGGAAGTATTTCTTGATCCAAACCATCTGCAGGTAAGTAAATCACAGGAAAGGGACACCTGCCTTCTAACCCAATCTTAGCAGTTTTCCTTCATAGCTGACAAGTGGCACAGATGCTCCAAAGAGAAGGGTGTAGACTCTGGAGGCACTGACAAAGGAGCTCTACCAAAGGAGGTCACGATTCAAGCATGAAAAGAATTTTACAACTCTGGGAGAAGGTTTAAGAAGGTGAGATAGATCAGTAAAGTGAAACTGTTTAGAATTATGGGAGAAGAGGAAAACAGTATTTATTTAGAGACTAAGAGTTTGTGATACCTAAATAGGTTCAATTACATTAAAGGGGGAAGGGCAAGAAGGAGAAAATGATGAAGAAGAAACAGATTCAGGAAGCTAAATTCCCCAATATGATCCTTACTAGTAAAAGAAAGGAAAAGCAACACTAGTGTGTTTTAAAGGGAAAGCAGAAGAAAAATACAATTCCAGTGGCAAATAGAGTTAGACAACAGTATAGTTGACTCTTAAAGTCAAATGGGCTGAACTCTAAAGGGCAAGAAAATCCTACTGGAACAAACAGCCCAGCTTGACAGACTTTTGGGGAGTAATGAAAAGAAGTCTGAACAAGCAAGAGGAATGTTACATAAACATTCCACAAGCTATTTATTGAGCATCTAGTAGTACCCAAGTCCTGTTCTAGAAATTGAAATTCAAAGGTAAGTCAAAATTCTTGTAGGTCCATGGGTTAAGGAAGGGTTAATAGAGTAATTGTGGTGTCGATAATGAGGTGGGGGTACATGGAGGATGCATCTAATCCACCATATGGTTGGGGAGGGAGGTCAGGGAGATTCCTGGAGTAAGTATTTAGATCTTCTTGGAGGAGGTCCCTCAAGAAGTTCAGGGATAAGCGTAGTTAGTGTATATTATCTATGTAAGGGGAAAATCTAGGTTTCCATAACTTCCAGTGTTCCAAGGTTACTAAGGGTGCAGTGGCCCTTCTAATCTTATTTATATCCTGAAAAAATATAAATGTTTCTCTTGAAGCTCTCTCACTAAGTATAGTTTTCTCTTCTATATTGACCTTAAGGCTTATGGTACACTCCCTTGACACCTAAATACTTTTCCATTACATGCCCAGAGTACACTGTAGACCAGGCTAAAATCTC
The DNA here is from genome assembly GCA_006408695.1 of Aepyceros melampus. Classification (NCBI taxonomy): domain Eukaryota; kingdom Metazoa; phylum Chordata; class Mammalia; order Artiodactyla; family Bovidae; genus Aepyceros; species Aepyceros melampus. Next base: position 173,724 of record SJXQ01007712.1, on the reverse strand, counting down.
TGCATGGAAATTTACTGAGATCATTAAAAGGAAAATAAACTCAGAGTAGCAGTCATTTGAGACAGTTCATTTTAAAATATAGCTTTCTCATCTTGTGCTTGGGATTTTTGCCTTCATAGGAAAACAACCATCTTTTAAATGTATACCTAGGATAATTTTTCCTGAGTCTAAAAATAAGGCCAAGGAGAGAAAAGTGACTTTCTTTTCTATATAAGTTACACCATATACAAGGATTAATTCCAGGACAAATATAAAAGGATATCAGAAGTGATTTCATTCCTTTCTTAAATTCTATGTCAGATATATACACAGAGTTGCAAGGGCATCACCTTTCTAAAACAGTCTTTAAGCAGAGAGTGAGGATCAATACTGAGATTCAGCAACATGATTTCTAGGAAGATGGATTAAACCAGGTGGCACCATGTCAGCAATGGAAATATTGAATTATTATAAAACATATCAGGGCCAAGACTCGGTTAATGTCACTGAAGGATGACAATGAACATGGTCACAAAGAATGAGATAAGAATGCAATGCCGGAAGTGAGTTTAAAACCACAACAGGAAGGGGATTCCAGAATGATGGAGTAAGGATCTTGCAAATCTGCATTTCAATAAAAACAATAACAATCATAGCAAAAGTTGTCAAAGTCAGCTTTTTCAGAACTCTGAAAATTAATCAAAGGTTTGCAATAATTCAAGGAGCATTCTCAACAATCAGGCCCAAATAATACCGGATAATACACTTGAGTTTGATTGGTAGAAAAATTTTATTTAATGTTCTGGATAACAACTTGGCCAGCCCATTCTTGAAGTAGGTTAGTTAACATACATAAAGCATCAGCATTGGTATATATCACTGTATTTTTCCCTAAAAGTAGACTTTCTCCTAATACCTAGCACAAAGCTGGGCACACAATTACCTTTTGTAGAAACCTGGCCCAGAACAGATTTCCATGGATATTTCTTAAATGGATTAGTAAAGGAATTTATGAGCAAAGAAGCACATGAGATTCCTTTCTGGGAAGGGTAGCCTGAGTATAAGGCCATTTTCCGGCTGATCAACTAATGTGCTGGCTTCCTTATCTTCTTTATATTTCTTTACTAGATATTGGACTCATCCAGTGAGTGAAGGAATGTCCTTCAGCTTCTTTAGGGCTTGGGAGATTTCAGAAGCTGAAAGTCAGGTTGGAAAACAATAAGAGAGGAATAAATAAGAAATGAGATTGAATAAGGAAACGGGGTGAAACATTGTCAGCTTTGAGAGGGGGAAGAATCTGAAACAGTCTAGTGGGAACTGAAATAGAAAAAAAAAATGTAAATGTAAGCATTATAAATCCAGAGGCTTATCACACTAATAAAATCAGAAAGCGGAATTGTCATCAGATTCAAGTAAAACAGGTAGAACTTATCTAAAATAATATGATGCTACAATTGTTCTGCCCTCTGTAAGCCTATAGGTGATGGGATTAACAGTATAAATAGATTTGTGATAATTGAATTGCCACTACATTGTACTCCTGTTTGTCATTTTCTGAGTCATAAATGCATACCTTAAAAATACTAACACATATAGTTTATATGCTTTATATATATCATAACCCTCAAGGAAAAACTGTGTCCATATTGTTATTTAGAGGTGAATGTCTTTGTTAAAGTTTGATAATGAAATAACAAAAACGACCAAAATTTAAGCAGAGGTTTATTGAGTGCCAGTCACTGCTTACAGGCTTTAAGTATTTTAACTCATGTTCTGCTCACAACGACACACTAAAATACTACTAATTTGCCACTTGATAATCAGGGACTATGAAGTGTGGAGAGATTAAACAACTTGCCCATGTTTCTTCAAATGAGGGCTATAATTTGAACCTAAATAAACACCAACATTTTTTCACAAAATTCAGTCCTGAGTTTGAAAATCTGCATTACTCTTTAAGTCATTATGTAACAGAACTTCTCTTTTTATAGTGCTTTATGAAAATGGAGGCTATGTAGAATTATGATTGACACTTGGAAAAAAATAGTCTTAAGCATGAGACCCAGAAGTGAGACTTTTATGATGAAATGTCTTCTACAGCTGACTACGCCTCTGCCCTCATATTCATGCTAACCCAGGAATCACAAGCAACTGCTGACACAATTGTGTATGTCTCTACCTTCACATCTGATAATATTTGGGATCTTTTCTATTTCAGCTTCAGGCATTTTTCTCAGGAAACATCTATGAATAGAATTAGGCAATGAGATCGGAGAAAAGGGCTCTAAGGGGTTATAACTGTTTCTGAATTAATCAACTTTGGCTACGTAATTCAGGACTGGTCATTTAAACTTGATTTATCTTTGTTTCTTTGTCTCAAAAATTAACACACCACCATACTATATTATATAATTCAAAGTTGCTAAGAGACTAGATCTTAAATACTCTAATCACCAAAAATGAATGATAAATATGTAATGTGATAGAGGAGGTAGCTACTTCTATGGTACTGATCATATTGAATATATAAATGTATCAGATCAACATGTTGTATACCTTAACTTATGCAATATGATCTGTCAATTATATCTCAGTATAAAAAGTAAATTCCTGGCAGGCCAGTGGTTAAGACTCTGCAGGACCACTGTGAGAGTCACAGGTTCGATCTCTAGCCATGCTGCTTGGAGTGGCACACACACAGACATACACTGAAAGGAAAACAGAGCACACATCAGACGATGCCAGTCTGATTTCTCTCAGCAGTAACAAGCCATGGCGAGAGGAATGCCGTTCATGCTCCCTCCAGAGCTGTCTGTCTGTTTAGTTGCCTTCATCAATCTACCTCTTTGTGACTCCTGTTTCTAAGTGAACAGGCTTTTAAGTAAACTGTGCTATGACTTAGCAGTCAGCTCATTCTTTCTATAGGGCCATGTGATAAATAAAAACAATTTCACAGTTTCTGTTAGAAGGCCTCCCTACTCTGGCTTACAATAGAGCCTTCTACAAGATTTCTGTAAATCTTGTAACAAGAATTTCTAGAAATTTCTCTTCAGAAGTTGGTTTCTTTTTAAACTTGTTGCAAATATTTGAACGTTAAGAAATTCCATTTCTTTTATACTATATGAAACATACTGAAAATATATTTGCTGTATTTCTTATGAAATCTTTCCCCTGGCATAAATAGATGCTATGATAGTGTTCTCTGTTTTACTTTAGAAAAAACAAGATAAGACCATAGATTTTAAATCTTCCTTTTCACAAAATATATATTGGAAAAAGATGGACTCAGTAAAATACAGCAGATAAATTAAATAATGTTCATACAAGGCTATCATTAAATCAAATAGTACAAAATTATATCAGTTCAACATAATGGTAGGTAGAGAAATTTTGATCTGAAAAAAAATTTTCAAGTGGAAAAAATTGCGACTTGAAAATGATGAAGTCTACTTTTTAAGTGCACATAAGTACATTCCTAATTTTAAAATGCTCCTAGACTTAAAAGACATGACTAACTCACATTTTGATTTGTTAAATGTAAACTTTTATATTGAGAATGCAAATTTATGTATTTTAATTCTTATCTTATTTTACCATAGAACAAATTTAGTGGAGAATTCTTTCATCTTGGCAAAAAAATAAAGGGCATTTATCTCCCTTAGTATCTAATTCTTTTGAGGCAGAAAGTTCAGTGTGAAAGAATAGCTATGTGATAAAATTATGAATAAAATCCTGAGCTTAGTCCAACAAAGAAACAGTAAAATATAATAGATTTGCTGTTATTTTGCAATTTTGCATTTTTTTTCTGTTGGGAAACACTACGTGAGAACTATGCTACTGTACAGAGAAGGTAATGGCAACCCACTCCAGTGTTCTTGCCTGGAGAATCCCAGGGACAGGGGAGCCTGGTGGGATGCCATCTATGAGGTTGCACAGAGTCGGACATGACTGAAGTGATTTAGCAGCAACAGCAGCATACCACTGTAATACATGCTTAGTACACTCCTCTTACTGTATCAAATACAATGATTATTTTTAGGTTTATCAAGGACAATTGGGAAAGCCAATCCAGAGGCAAAATTATAAAAGTAGAAAATTATTCTTTTATAATTTTGTCTCTCTAGTCATTCTTTCATTTGACATGTAATTTTTTTTGCAGACATCACAATATATTGTGCATTTTATTATTTTTTTCATTTTTTAAATATTTTACTTTATTTTACTTTACAATATTCATTTGACATGTAATTTCTAAGCCTCTGCTTTTCTAGTCATTATAAATACCAAGTCGCACTGCTGAGAAGGAGTTTTACATACCAGTAAGGGAAAAGGTATCTCTTCACAACTGCTGGGAGAAATATCAATAACTTCAGATATGCAGATGACACCATCCTCATGGCAGAAAGTGAAGAGGAACTAAAGAGCCTCTTGATGAAAGTGAAAGAGGAAAGTGAAAATGTTGGCTTAAAGCTCAACATTCAGAAAAATAAGATCTTGGCATCTGGTCCCATCACTTCATGGGAAATAGATGGGGAAACAGTGGAAACAGTGTCAGACTTTATTTTTGGGGGCTCCAAAATCACTGCAGATGGTAATTGCAGCCATAAAATTAAAAGATGCTTACTCCTTGGAAGGAAAGTTATGACCAACCTAGAGAGCATATTGAAAAGCAGAGATATTACTTTGCCGACTAAGGTCCGTCTAGTCAAGGCTATGGTTTTTCCAGTGGTCATGTATGGATGTGAGAGTTGGACTGTGAAGCAAGCTGAGTGCCGAAGAATTGATGCTTTTGAACTGTGGTGTTGGAGAAGACTCTTGAGAGTCCCTTGGACTGCAAGGAGATCCAATCAGTCCATCCTAAAGGAGATCAGTCCTGGGTGTTCTTTGGAAGGACTGATACTAAAGGTGAAACTCCAATACTCTGGCCACCTCATGTGAAGGGTTGACTCATTGGAAAAGACCTGATGCTGGGAGGGATTGGGGGCAGGAAGAGAAGGGGACAACAGAGGATGAGATGGCTGAATGGCATCACTCAATGAACATGAGTTTGGGTAGACTCCGGGAGGTGGTGATGGACAGGGAGGCCTGGTGTGCTGCGATTCATGGGGTCACAAAGAGTCGGACACGACTGAGCGACTGAACTGAACTGAACTGAAGGGAACAGGGATGGATAAAAAAGTAAGAGTGTGATGATAATAGACCACAGAAGAGGATGTGGCCTATTCTTTGGAAAATTGTGAAGCACGCATAGAAGTGGTAGTTTTGAGCATATTCTGATGATGAGTGTTTGCAGACTGGTGATGGTGATGGGGGGAGAATAAGAAGTCTGTCTATTTTATGGGACGAACATAGTGACCAAAAGGTGTGGAGATCTGAAACACCACGGGTCATTAGGACAATGCTTGAGGGTAAGGGATATCTGTATATGTTGGGGATTAGGACTGTTGTTGTTGTTCAACTGCCAACTCGTGTCTGACTCTTTGCAACTCCATGGACAGTAGCTCGCCAAGCTCCTCTGTCCATGGGATTTCCCAGGCAAGAATACTGGAGTGGGTTGCTATTTCCTTCTCCACGGGATCTTCCCAGACCAAGGATCGAACTGGCATCTCCTGCACTGGTAGATGGATTCTTTACCACTAAGCCACCAGGGAAGCCTGGGGGCTAGGGTAGGGTGGGAGTACTGAAGAAGTAAGAAGTGACTGGACAGAGCTCGAATAATGATCACTCATCATCAGATGCTACCCTGCTATGAAGATAATAAAAGATTTTAGGTAGAAAAGTAGCTCTTCATGTTTGTATTTTAGTAGATCACTACAACAACACTCTGAAGAGTAGACTGAAAATGTGAGTCTAGAGACAAAAGGCACCAAATTGTGCATTTTGCAATGAACTAAACATAGGTGATTAAAAGGTGGTGACTGGCTGCTAGCATTCAAACTTCTGGGTGTCTGGATAGATAATGAGTTGTTGAATAAGAAGAGCCATTTTGGATAAAAAATCATCTAATTTAGTTTCATCATATGAACTAGAGGTACCTATGATGTCTGTAAGCAGAGATACCTACAATGAATAATAATTAATAACAATGATAGTAACAACCTGGAAATTGTTGCCTTATAGCTGATAGAATAAGTCACATTGTGAATATGTCAGGAAGAGCATATTGAATGAAAATAGGAAGGTGACTAACATTTAAGCTCATATTTAAGAACTCAGCATAAATTATTTTATGTTTCTGGAGCATTTTAATTTCCTTATCTAAATAAGCACAACTGTTAATACAGGATTGACATTTTCAGAGTGGCAAATTATACTTGCTACATTTTTTCCTTTATAAGTATGCCAGGCAAATGTAAGGAGATCATATGGTATTATATTTTTCAATTTTTCAGAAAGAAGACAATTGGGCTTAAAAATAGAAATCAAGACTTTAAAGTTAAGCTAAATTGAATGTTCATGTTTATATAAATAATGTGTACACATAATTTCTTAATATGAGTTTCATTAAAACAATGAATGAATACAATAAATTTTAGATTGTTTTCCAGATGATCTGATTCAACGTGACACTTTCTTCTCAAAAACAAATAACATTTTATATTTTCAAAATATTGTCTCATTCAGTGTAACCAACGGACTATCACCATATGCTCATGACAGAGTTAGGGCATATATTGTCTTTTTACAGAACAGAAGCTGAAATATTAAGAGGTTAATTGCTTCATGTAAGATCATACCTTCAATGGATAACTTAAATGTAGAAATTCTAACTCATCGTTGTTTGAGTTTTCTAAAATAATACTCTGGCCTCATTTGCTTTCTTGTTAGGACATAGATTAACAAATATTTATGTATTTATGGTGGTGGTGGTTTAGTTGCTGAGTCATGTCCTGCTTTGGTGACCCCATGGACTGCAGCCTGCCAGGTTCCTCTGTCCATGGGATTTCCTAAGCCAGAATACTGAAGAGAGTTGCCATTTTATTTTCTGGAGTATCTTCCTGACCCAGGGACCGAACCCATTTCTCCTCACTACTGGTGGATTCTTTTACTGTTGAACCAACAGGGAAGATCCTATGTATTTACAATTAGCCAATATTAATCACAGTTATTAGCATCATAATACAGGGCTAATACAAGGCTTCCTGCAGTGCAGGAGACCCAGGTTTAGTCCCTGGGTCAGGAAGATCCCCTGGAGAAGGAAATGGTAACCCACTCTAATATTCTTGTCTGGGAAATCCCATGGACAGAGGAGCCTGGCGGGTTACAGTCCATGATGTCACAAGAGTCAGACATGACTTAGTGACTAAACCACACCATCAGTATTCTAAAGCGTTTGTATATTGTAGGGGCTTTCCTGTGGTTCAGAGGCAAAGAATATGCCTGCAATCCGGGAAACCAGGGTTCAATCCCTGGGTCGGGAAGATCCCCCGGAGAAGGAAATGGCAACCCACTCCAGCATTGTTTCCTGGAGAATTCCATGGACAGAGGAGGCTGGCGGGCTACAATCCATTGGGTCACAAATAGTAAGACATGACTGAGTGACTTTCACTGCTACTACAGCAGCATATATATGCAAATTGATTATATAAACTGTATATGAATACATGAGTACATAATTCATATGAGTGCTGGTTTCTGTATCGGATATTTCCATTTGGCACTTCAGTTATGCTCTCTGTCCTTCTCCATCCTACTTTTTACCCTGGGAGACCAACCTGTATAACTAACATCCATACTTTCCCACCCTCTGATTTAGAATTGAGTAAGGCCAATCTGAGGCATAAAAGAAGATTAAAAGCCAGGAGGATAGAAATATAGGTCAGTAGTTCCATTTTTAACTCATCCTCTGCAGTTACCTTAGACTGGTATGGCTAGTGACAGGAAGTCACTGCTTACTTAAATTGGCCTTTTCTACACAACTCAATCTTTCCCAGATTGCAACAACCTCTGCTTTCCCTCATCCACACAGGACAAGGCGTAGTAGCAGCTTCAGACATATGCTCCAGTCCTTGTGGTTTCTCCACACTTTCCCCATGCCTTTAAAACTCATTGACGTATCAATAATCTCTCCCCAGATAATCCTAATTTGAGTGTGCCATCTGTTTGCTCCAAGTGCCATGCATAATGTAATCTCTAAATCAAGGATGACTTTTATCATCAGTAATTTCATTTGTAAAAGAAGATACTTTCTAGAGATCATCAATTAGTAAATATAAAATACTATTCTAAAGACTCCTTAAATAATTTGTTGGTAAGATGAGGAATGTATCAATAAAATATATATTTTAAATGATTTAAATGAATGTTTAAATTCACTTAAAAATTCCAAATAGTGTAGACTCAGTTCCAAAAATAAACTTTCCAAATATTATATAGCATATCATCTTTGTCTGTTATATGGCACCACCCTTATGGCAGAAAGTGAAGAGGAACTAAAAAGCCTCTTGAAAGTGAAAGAGGAGAGTGAAAAAGCTGGCTGAAAACTCGACATTCAGAGAAAAGGGAACCCTCTTACATTGTTGGTGGGATTGCAAACTAGTACAGGCACTATGGAGAACAGTGTGGAGATTCCTTAAAATCTGGAAATAGAACTGCCATATGACCCAGCAATCCCACTGTTGGGCATACACACTGAGGAAACCAGAATTGAAAGAGACACGTGTACCCAATATTCATCGCAGCACTGTTTATAATAGCCAGGACATGGAAGCAACCTAGATGTCCATCAGCAGATGAATGGATAAGAAAGCTGTGGTACATATACACAATGGAGTTATTGAAAGTGAAAGTGAAGTCGCTTAGTCATTTCCAACTCTTTGCGACCCCATGGACTGGAGCCTACCAGGCTCCTCTGTCCATGGGATTTTCCAGGCAAGAGTACTGGAGTGGATACTCAGCCATTAAAAAGAATACATTTGAATCAGTTCTAATGAGGTGGATGAAACTGGAGCCTATTATACAGAGTGAAGTAAGTCAGAAAAACATCAATACAGTATATTAATGAATATGTATGGAATTTAGAAAGATGGTAACAATGACCCTATATGCAAGACAGCAAAAGAGACACAGATGTAAAGAACAGACATTTGGACTCTGTGGGAGAAGGTGAGAGTGGGATGATTTGAGAGAATAGCTTTGAAATATGTATGTTACAATATGTGAAATAGATGACCAGTCCAAGTTAGATGCATGAAACCGAGCACACAGACAATGCACTGGGACAACACAGAGGGATGGGAGGGGGAGGCGGGTGAGAGAGGGGTTCAGGATGGGGGGACACACGTACACCCATGGCTGAGTCATGTCAATGTATGGCAAAAAGCAACACAATATTGTAATTAGCCTCCAATTAAAATAAATTAGTTAAAAAAATCTTTTTAAAGAAAAAAAAAAAAACCAAGTCATGGCATCCAATCCCATCATTTCATGACAAATAGATGGGGAAACAGTGGAAACAATGACAGACTTTATTATCATGGGCTTCAAAATCACTGCAGATGGTGACTGCAGCCATGAAATTAAAAGACGCTTACTCCTCGGAAAAAAAGCAATGACAAACCTAGAAGCATATTAAAAAGCAGAGACATTACTTTCCCGACAAAGGTCCATCTATTCAAAGTTATGGTATTTCCAGCAGTCATGTATGCATGTGAGAATTGGACCATAAAGAAAGCTGAGAACTGAAGAATTGATGCTTTTGAACTGTGGTATTGGGGAAGACTCTTGAGAGTCCCTTGGACTGAAAGATCAAACCAGTTAATCCTAAAGGAGATCAGTCTTGAATATTCATTGGAAGGACTGATGCTGAAGCTGAAACCAATAATTTGGGCAGCTGATGCAAAGAACTCACTCACTGGAAAAGACCCTGATGCTAGGAATGATTGAAGGCAGGAGGAGAAGGGGACAACAGAGGATGAGATGGTTGGATTGTATCACTGACTCGATGGGCATGAGCTTGAGTAAGCTCTGGAAGTTGGTGATGGACAAGAGAGCCTGGCATACTGCAGTCCATGGGGTTGCAAAGAGTTCAACACGACTGAGTGAATAAACTGAACTGTTGCCCTTCTAAGTCTTTTAGTGTATTGGGAAAAGCATAGACTTTAGAGTCAAAAGAATTTATGTCAAATACTGGCTTTTCCATTTTCTAGTCATGCTTCCTTAGGGAACTTAGTTATTATTTAATTTCTCTAAGCCTTAACTTATCTATCTGTTTAAAAATATAAGAAAAATACTTCATTTGTAAACATATTTTAAGAATTAAATAAATGGAGTCATATATGGTAGAATGGGTTTGAACTTAGCAAGACTCCAGAGTACAGAGCATCCAGAGACTGTCTTTTATTCCAAGAAAGCAGAATCTCATATTGATTAAGTATGTGGGCTCTGATGCCAACCCACCTAGTATGAATTCTGGTGTCATCATCACTGCCCTTGTGACCTATTCTTGCTGCTGCTGCTAAGTCGCTTCAGTCGTGTCCGACTCTGTGTGACCCCACAGACGGCAGCCCACCAGGCTCCCCTGTCCCTGGGATTCTCCAGGCGAGAACACTGGAGTGGGTTGCCATTTCCTTCTCCAATGCATGAAAGTGAAAAGTGAAAGTGAAGTCACTCAGTCATGTCTGACTCTTAGCGACCCCATGGACTGCAGCCTACCAGGCTCCTCCATCCATGGGATTTTCCAGGCAAGAGTACTGGAGTCGGGTGCCATCGCCTTCTCCAGACCTATTCTTAAGCAAGTTATATAATAACCATTTTACTTGTAAGATATGAAGCACTCTGCAGGTAGTAATCTTAATACTTATCACATTGCAGTAATACTTCTTCCTGGTATTCTCTAGACCAGTTTAATGGAGCCTGGACTATGAGATACTTGAGTGGAAATAAAATTTATATAAAAAGACCCAACAATAACAGCTGAACTTGACAAGGCACCTGTTCATCTGCTATGTTCTAGACACTATTCTAGGTGCTTTGCATATGTTAACTCAAAATCCTCATGATGCTTTGAAGAAATTTTTATTACTATTAGCATCAGCAAATGTTTTACTGATGAGGGAACAGATGAAGGAACTGGATTCCAAGGAATTTGCTAAAGGCTCACAGCTGATTAAGTGTCAGAACCCAGCTGGTACCACCCTGACATCTGTGTTCTGAACCAGTGCAACATGCAGGGCCAGTTTCTCAGTGGTTCACTTAATTTTGGTTGAACCAAAATAAGTAACTTAGTATTTCCTGATTATAGTTTACAGAAATCTTCTGGATCCAGAGGAATAGTTTTGGAGTTATAACATGGAGAAACTTCTCTTTCCTTCCTTTCCCTGTTTATTTTATAGGAGGAGGAAGTATTAATTTCTTTCTTTCCCTTGAAATTATAGATTTTTCTCCATAGGCTTATGAAAATCTGATTCTTGACTGGCAGTTTAGAAAATTGGTTCAGTGTGCATGTAAAGATCATTATATTTGATCATAACTTGCTTTCAAATTCCTCCTTATTCAACTGCGCTTGCTTTTTATGTGCCTGAAAAAAAGTGTTTAGGGTGCATTAGAGAACACATTTAACAAATTTTATAATAAATTTGCTTATAAAACTAGAAAGGCTGGCATCATACTATGAGTAAGTTTGTAAAACTAGTCACATATCACATTTTTCTAAAATTAGGTATAATTATATCACTGATTGGTTTTATTCTCAAGTCATATTGGCATGTATTTGGTGGAATAAAGGCTCCATGCTTCTCAGGTTTTTCCATTTTCTAGTCATGCTGCCTTAGGAACTTAGTTATTTAACTTCTCTAAGCCTTAACTTATCTATCTGTTTACAAATATAAGAAAAATACCTAGCATATGTACCCATCTTAAGAATTAAATAATGGTAAAAATGGCACTAGTGGTAAAGTACCTGCCCACCAATGTAGGAGATGTAAGAGATATGGGTTTGATCCCTGGCTTTGGAAGATCCCCTGGAGGAGGGCACTGCAACCCACTCCAGTATTCTTGCCTGGAGAGCCCCATGGACAGAGAAACCTGGTGAGCTACAGTCCATGGGGTTGCAAAGAGTCAGACGTGACTGAACACACAGCACATACTCCCAAAAGTGCCCTCAAGATGTTCTATCAACAGTGCTTATTATGGTTTTGTAAATAAAAGCCAACACCTGGAAATAATTAAATGTATTCTTATCAGTATGAAGTTGATTTAATAAGATATTTAAGTAGAAAACTACCTAAATGTTAAAAAAATATGCTAATAATATGTAGGAAAATCTAGGATGTAGTAAATAAAATATGTGGAGCTCAGAGGATTTTTAGGTAGTGGAATACTTTGCGTGATACTATCTTGGAGGATACCTGTCATTATAAATACTCTGTGGAATACTCTGTATGATACTATACTGGAGGATACATGTCATACACTATCTTGTTCAGATCCATAAAAAGTATACCACCAAGAGTGAACTCTGATATAACTATGGATTCTGAGCGATTATGATGTATCAAGTCAGCACTCTGGTAGGGAATGTTGATGTCAGGGAGGCTATGCATGTGTGGAGCAGGGGATATATGAAAGAGTTTTGCACCTTCCTTTCAACTTTAATATGAACCTAAAATTGCTGTAAATATTTGTAAAGTCTGTTAAAAAAAAAAGAAAACAAGTGGCAGAACACTGTTCCAAGAGGAATGTCAAGACCACTATGAGAGATTAACAGCCAGACTAAGTTCACAATATTTAGTTTCCACTTCCTGCCCTCCCCCTCTTTTTTCTTTCTTTCATTTTTTTATAAACAAGGTCACAATATTTTAGAAATAAACATTGTCTTAAGAACATTCTACTCATCCAAACTCACATTCAAATAGAAAAACAATAGACTGGCATTCACAAGCTTGAACTTACATATAAATAATTCTTAAGGATATGATAAACTTCATTAGCAATTAAATTAAGACAGAGTAAAGAAAGACTAAAAATAGAAAATTTTAAGATGAAATATGAAATAAGATGACTGCTAATGAGCATGGATTGAAGGTAAAGTCGCTCAGTCGTGTCCGACTCTTTGCGACCCCGTGGACTATAACCTACTAGGCTTCTCTGTCCATGGGATTCTCCAGGCAAGAATACTGGAGTGGATTGCCATTTCCTTCTCCAGAGGATCTTCCCAACCCGGGGATCGAACCCAGGTCTCCCACATTGGAGGCAGACGCTTTAACCTCTGAGCCATCAGGGAAGCCTGAGCATGAATTAGCATGATTAAAATATGAAGAAGTTAAACATCTTTATCACTCATGATTATTAATATGAAATAAGATGACTGCTAATGAGCATGGATTGAAGGTAAAGTCGCTCAGTCGTGTCCGACTCTTTGTGACCCCGTGGACTATAACCTACTAGGCTTCTCTGTCCATGGGATTCTCCAGGCAAGAATACTGGAGTGGATTGCCATTTCCTTCTCCAGAGGATCTTCCCAACCCGGGGATCGAACCCAGGTCTCCCACATTGGAGGCAGACGCTTTAACCTCTGAGCCATCAGGGAAGCCTGAGCATGAATTAGCATGATTAAAATATGAAGAAGTTAAACATCTTTATCACTCATGATTATGTAAAAATATGAAATGCTATGAGCAATATTATAATAAAATGGTGACTTACTAATAAAACCATTGAGATGAGGGTGGAGTAGAAGTAAAAGAAAGAGTGAGAAGGTCAGTGCCCTTAGGACACATAGGCTGTCAGCAAATACTTTAGAAATAAAAGTGAAAGTGTTCAGTTCAGTTCAGTTCAATTCAGTCGCTCAGTCGTGTCCTACTCTTTGAGACCCCATGAATCGCAGCACGCCAGGCCTCCCTGTCCATCACCAACTCCTGAAGTTCACTCAGACTCACGTCCATGGAGTCACTGATGCCATCCAGCCATCTCATTCTCGGTCGTGACAGGGAGGCCTGGCGTGCTGTGATTCATGGGGTTGCAAAGAGTCAGACACGACTGAGCGGCTGAACTGAACTGAACTTTTTTAAAAGAGATGTTTAAAATGTCTTCCCTTTTTATATTTTCTTTAAAAAAATTATTTGTGTATAGTTGATTAACAATGTTGTGTTAGTTTCAGGTATGCAGTAAAGTGAATCAGTTATACAAATATGCATATCCACTTTTTTTTTTTTTTAAGATTCTTTCCCTATAGAGGCCGTTACAGAGTACTGTACCATTGGATACTCAATTAACATGAGTTTGAGCAAATTCCAGGAGATGGTGAATGACAGGGAAACCATCATGGAAATGACAGAGTACTGAGTAGAGTCCCTGTACCATTCAATATGTTCTTATTAGTTACCTATCTGATATATAGTTGTGTATATGTCAATCCCAATCTCCCAATTTATCACTCACATCCCCTTGTAACCAATAGTTTATTTTTTACATCTATGACTCTACTTCAAAGTTTGGAAGTAAGTTCATTTGTTGTTGTTGCTGTTTGGTCTTTCAGTTGTGTCTTGACCCCTTGCGACCACATGGACTGCAGCACACCGGGTTTCCCTGTCATTCACCATCTCCTGGAATTTGCTCAAACTCATGTTAATTGAGTATCCAATGGTGCCACCCAACCATCTCATCCTCTGTTATCCCCTTCTCCTCCTGTCATCAATCTTTCCTAGCATCAGGGTCTTTTCCAATAAGTTGGCTCTTCACATCAGGTGGTGAAAGTATTGGAGCTTCAGCTTTGGCATCAATCCTTCCAATCAATATTCAGGACTGATTTCCTTTAGGACTGACTGGTTTGATTTCCTTGCAGTCCAAGGGACTCTCAGACATCTTCTACAATGCCACAGTTCAAAAGCATTAATTCTTCAGTTCTCAGCCTTCTTTACGATCCAACTCTCACATCCATACATGATTACTGGAAAAACCATATTTTTGACTTTATTGACATATTGAGTGGAGCACTTTAACAGCACATCTATGAAGATTTGAAACAGCTCAGGTGGAATCCCATCACCTCCACTAGCTTGGTTTGTAGTGATGCTTCCTAAGGCCCACTTGACTTTACACTCCAGGATAGTTCTAGTTTTTGGTGAGTGATCACATCATTGTGGTTATCTCGGTCATTAAGATCTTTCTTGGAAGTTCTTCTTTGTATTCTTGCCACCTCTTAATATCTTCTGCAAATCCATACCATTTCTTTCCTTAATTGTCCCAATCTTTGCATGAAATGTTCCCTAATTTTCTTGAAGAGATCTTTCCCATCATATTGTTTTCTTCAGTTTTTTTGCACTGTTCACTCAAGAAGGTTTTCTTATCTCTCCTTGCTATTCTTTGGAATTCTGTATTCAGATTGATATATTTTTTCTTTTCTTCTTTGCCTTTTGCTTCTCTTTTCTCAGCTATTTATAAGGCCTCCTCAGACAACCATTTTGCCTTTTTGTATTTCTTCTTCTTGAGGACAGTTTTGATCACTGCCTCTGAATAATGTTATGAACCTCTGTCCATAGTTCTTCAGGCACTCTATTAGATCTGGTCTCTTGAATATATTTGTAACTTCTGTATAATCATAAGGGATGTGATTTAGCTCATACATGAATGGCCTAGTGGTTTTCTCTGCTTTCTTCAAGTTAAGTTAGAATTTTGCCATAAGTTACAGTCAGTTCCCAGTCTTATTTTTTGCTGACTGTGTAGAGATTCTCCATCTTCAGCTGCAAAGAATATAATCATTCTGATTTCAGTATTGACCAAACAGTGATGCTCTTGTGTCCATGTGTAGTCATCTTTCAGAGAAGGCAATGGCACCCCACACCTGTACTTTTGCCTGGACAATCCCATGGATGGAGCAGCCTGGTAGGATGCAGTCCATGGGGTCGTGAAGAGTCAGACACGACTGAGCGACTTCACTTTCGTTTTTCACTTTCATGCATTGGAGAAGGAAATGGCAACCCACTCCAGTGTTCTTGCCTGGAGAATCCCAGGGATGCAGGAGCCTGGTGGCTGCCGTCTATGGGGTTGCACAGAGTTGGACACGACTGAAGCGATGCAGCAGCAGCAGCAGCAGCAGCAGCAGTCATCTCTTGTGTTGTCGGAAGAGGGTGTTTGCTATGACTAGTGTGTTCTCTTGGCAAAACTCTGTTAGCCTTTTCTCTGTTTCATTTTGTACTCCAAGACCAAACTTGCTTGTTACTCCAGGTATCTATTATCTTCTTATTTTTGTATTCCAGTCCTCTACGATGAAAAGGACATCTTTTTTTTTTTTTTTTTTTGGTGTTAGTTCTAAAAGGTCTTTTATGTATTCATAGAACTGTTCAACTTCAATTTCTTCCACATTAATGATTTTGACACAGACTTGGATTACTGTGATATTGAATGTTTTGTCTTGGAAATGAAACAAGATCGTTCCATTGTTTTTACACCCAACTACTGCATTTCAAACTCTTGTTGACTATGAGGGCTGCTCTATTTCCTCTAAGGGATTCTTGCCCAGAGTAGTAGATATAATGGTTATCTGAACTAAATTTGCCTATTCCTGTCCATTTTAGCTCAATGAATCCTAAAAGGTCAGTGTTCATTTTTGCCATGTCCTGTTTGACCACTTCCAGTTTACCTTGATTCATGGACCTGACATTCCATGTTGCTATGCAATAGCGTTCTTTACTTTCACTACCAGATACATCCACAAATGGGCATTTGTGTCCACTTTGGCTCAGCCTGTTCATCCCTTCTGGAGCTATTTCTCCTCTCTTCTCCTGTAGCATTTTGGACACCTACTGAGCTCTGGCGGGTTCATCTTTTAGTGTCATATTTTTTGACACTGGAAGTGTCACTTTTGCCTTTTCATACTGTTCATGGGGTTCTCAAGGCAAGAATGCTAAAGTGGTTTGCCATTCCCTTCTCCATGGACCACGTTTTGTCACATCTCTCCAGCATGACCAGTCCGTCATGAGTGACCCTACTGGGCATGGCTCATAGCCTCATTAAGTTACACAAAGCTGTGATCCGTGTGATTATTTTGGTAGTTTTCATAGATTGTGGTTTTCATTTTGTCTGCCCATTGATGGATGAGGATAAGAGGTGTATGCAAGCATCCTGATAGGAGGGCTGGCTATGGGAAAAACTAGGTCTTGTTCTGGTGGGCAAGGCCATGCTCAGCAAATCTTTAATCCAATTTTCTGCTGATAGGCGGCGGGGGTAATGATGAATAGGGGTAATGGTGACTTCCTCCAAAAGGACTTATGCCAGCACACTGTGCCTCCCAGGACTACTGCTGTCAGTGCCCCTGATCCAATGGCAGGCCATTGTCAACCCACACCTCCACTGGAGACCCCCAAACACTCATAGACAAGTCTGGCTCAGTGTCTTTTGGGGTCACTGCTCCTTTCTCCTGGGTCCTGGAGCATATAAGGAAAGTCTTTTCCTTCCAAGAGGCTGTTTCCCCAGTCCTGTGGAAGTTCTGGAATCAATTCCCACTGAACTTCAAAGTCACATTCCCTGAGGATTCTCAGTTCCTTTGCCGGATCCTTGGGTTGAGAAGTCTGTTGTGGGGCCTAGAACTTTCGCAACAGTGAAAGAACTTCTTTGGTACAACTGTTTTCCAGTTTATGGATAGCCCACCTGGCGACTCTATAGTAGGGCTTATGGAAATCTCCTCCAAGTGGACTTAGGCCACATGCATCGCCTCCCAAAACTGCTGTGACCAGAGCCACTGTCCCCACGGCAGGCCGCTGCTGACCCACGCCTCTGCAGGAGACCCTCAAACATTCACAGGCAGCTCTGGCTCCCTTGGGGGGGTCACTCCTCCTTTCCCTGGATCCTGATGCATGCAAGATTTTGTTTATGCCCTCCAAGTGTCACTGGCGGGTATGAGGTTTGAGTGATTGTGCCCCTTCTACCGCCTTCTTATGGCTTTTCCTTTGCCTTTGGATGTGTGGTATCATTTTCTGGTGGGTTCCAGCATTTTCCTGTTGATGATTGTTCAGCTGCTAGTTACAATTTTGGTGCTCTTGCAAAAAATGAGCGCGCTTGTTCATTTGTACCCTTTTAGATTCCATATGTAAACCATATCATGTGATATTTGTCTTTCTCTTAGTTTACTCAGTATGACAATTTCTAGGTCCATCAATTTTGCTACAGATGGCACTTTTTTAATAGTTATATTCCATATTTAATGGTTATATGTACCACATCTTCTTTATCCATTCCTCTGTTGATGGACATTTCAGTTCAGTTCAGTTGCTCAGTCGTGTCCGACTCTTTGCAACCCCATGAATTGCAGCACGCCGGGCCTCCCTGTCCATCACCATCTCCCGGAGTTCACTCAGACTCACGTTCATCAAGCCCGTGATGTCATACAGCCATTTCATCCTCTGTCATCCCCTTCTCCTCCTGCCCCCAATCCCTCCCAGCATCAGAGTCTTTTCCAATGAGTCAACTCTTCGCATGAGGTGGCCAAAGTACTGGAGTTTCAGCTTTAGCATCATTCCTTCCAAAGAAATCCCAGGGCTGATCTCCTTGCAGTCCAAGGGACTCTCAAGAGTCTTCTCCAACACCACACTTCAAAAGCATCAATTCTTCGGCACTCAGCCTTCTTCACAGTCCAACTCTCATGTCCATATATGACCATTGGAAAAACCATAGCCTTGACTAGAGAGACCTTAGTCGGCAAAGTCATGTCTCTGCTTTTGAACATGCTATCTAGGTTGGTCATAACTTTTCTTCCAAGGAGTAAGCATCTTTTAATTTCATGGCTGCAGTCACCATCTGCAGTGATTTTGGAGCCCAAATAAATGAAGTCTGACACTGTTTCCCCATCTATTTGCCATGAAGTGATGGGACCGGATGCCAGGATCTTCATTTTCTGAATGTTGAGCTTTAAGCCAACTTTTTCACTCTCCTCTTTCACTTTCATCAAGAGGCTTTTGAGTTCCTCTTCACTTTCTTCCATAAGGGTGGTATCATCTGCATATCTGAGGTTATTGAAATTTCTTCTGCCAATCTTGATTCCAGCTTGTGTTTCTTCCAGTCCAGCATTTCTCATGATGTATGCTGCATAGAAGTTAAAAAGCAGGGTGACAATATACAGTCTTGACGTACTCCTTTTCCTATTTGGAACCAGTTTGTTGTTCCATGTCCAGTTAGGTTGCTTCTATGTCCTAGTTACTCTCAATAGTGATGCAATGAATATTGGGATGCCTGAGTCTTTTTGAAGTATGGTTTTCTCTGGGTATATGCCCAAGAATGGGTTTGCTGGGTCATGTGATAGTTCTATTTTTGTTTCTTTAAGGAGCCTTTAGATAGTAGTCTGCATAGTGCGTACCAATTTATATTCCCACCAAAAGTGTAGAGGGTTCCCTTTTCTCCACATCCTCTCAAGCATTTATTGTTTGTAGATTTCTTATTAACTTATTCATTGTCTTAATTATTTTATTATTTGTCACCCATACCTAACACTCCACTATTGAAAATTTAGGAATTAATACTTCTTTAAGATCAGATAAAAATCTGGGAAGAAAGTCAGTTTTGCTTTTCACTTAAAAATAAAAAAGTACTTTAAAAAATTGAAATGTATTTGATTTACAATATTGTATTAGTTTCAAGTGTACAGCAAAGTGATTCAGTTATATATATATTGTTTCAGGGAGTTTTCCATTATAGGTTATTATAAAATATTAAATATTCCTTGTTATACATTAATTTTACATATAGTAGTGTATATCTGTTAATCTCATACTGCTAATTTATCCCTCCCAACTTCCCTTTCTCCTTTGGTTACCCTAATTTTGTTTTCTATGTCTGTGTCTATGTTTATTTTGTAAACAGATAAATTCATATTGTTCTTTTAAATTCCACATAGAAGTGATAAAATATTTATCTTTCTCTGACTTGACTTAGTATTTTATAGGTCCATCCATATTGCTACAAAATGCATTATTTCATTGTTTTTTATGGCTAAGTAGTATTCCATTGTGTATACATACCACGTCTTTATTCATGCATCTGCTGATGGACACTTAGGTTGCTTCCTTGTCTTGAGTACTGTAAACAGTGCTGCTGTGGGGTGTATGTACCTTTTCAAATTGGAGTTTCATCTTTTCTGGATATATAGACAGGAGTGAGATTGCTATCTCATATGGTAACTCTATTTTTAATTTTTTAAATAATCTCTACACTGTTTTCTATAGTGGTTGTACCAAGTTATATTCCCACAAACAGTGAAGGAGGGTTCCCTTTTTTCTACAACCCCTCCATTATTTATTATCTGTAAGCTTTATGATGACAGTCACCCTGACCAGTGTGAGATACCTCATTATGATTTTTTCACTTATCTAATAATTAATAATGTTGAGCATCTTTTCATATGCCTGTTAGTCATCCATGTTTCTTCTTTACAGAAATCTCTATTTAGATCTTCTGCCAATTGTTTGATTGGGTTGTCTTTTTTTTTTTTTTTTACATGTAGTTGTATTAGTTGTTTGCATATTTTGGAAATTAATCCCTTGGTTATTGAAATATATTGAATATATTCATATTCACTATATTGAATATATTGAAAAATATTTGAGAATATTTTCAGTTTAACCATAGGTCTTTTTGTCTTTTTGATTTGTTGATGGCTTCCTTTGCTGTGCAAAAGCTTTTAAGTTTGATTAGACCTCATTTGTTTATTTTTGCTTTTATTTCTTTTGCCTTGGGAGATTCATCTAAGAAAAATTGCTACAATTTATGTCAGAATGTGCTTCCTATGTTCTCTTCTAAGAGTTTCATGGTGTTGTCTTATTTTTAGGTTTATAGGCCATTTGACATTTAGTTTTGTATGTGGTGTGAAGGGGTGTTCTAATTTCAATGATTTTCATGACACTGTCCAGATTCCTCAAAACCCTTGAGGACATTGTCTTTCCTTCACTGTGTACTTTTGTCTCCTTTGTTTATGATTGATCCATAGTTGTCTAGGTTTACTTCTGAGCTCTCTATTCTATTCAATTGATCTATATAACTGTTTCTCGCCAATATGATACTGTTTTGATCACTGAAGCTTTACAGTATTGTGTGGACTTTGGGAGGGTAATGCTTTTAGGTTTGTTCTTTTTCTTCAGGATTGTTATGGCATTTTGGGTCTTCTGTAATACCATATAAAATTTTACAATTGTTTTTTGTAGTTCTGTGAAAAATGTCACTAGTAATTTGACAGGAATCATAATAAATTGAAAGACTGCTTTGGGAAGTATGACCATTATATTAATACCTTATATCCACAAGCATAAATTATCTTTCCATTCCTTTGAATCATATTCAGTTGCTTTGATCAGGGTTTTAACTTCTTACTATATAGGTCTTTTCACCTCTTACATAGATTTATTCCTGGGCACCTTATTTTACTTTCTAATATTTCACTGTTAATATAATGAAAAGAAACAGATTTCTGTATATTAACTTGTGCTCTGCTAACTTGCTGAATCAATTTATTAGTTCAAATAGCTTTCTTTGTGTGAAGTCTTTAGGGACCCCTACACAGAGTATTGTTCAGTTCAATCCAGTCACTCAGTCATGTCTGACTCTCTGCGACACCATGGACTGCAGCATGCCAAGCTTCCCTATCCATCACCAACTCCTGGAGCCTGCTCAAACTCATGTCCATCGAGTTGGTAATGCCATCCAACAATTTTGTCCTCTGTTTTCAGCTTCTTCCCTTGCCTTCAATCTTTCCCAGCATCAGGGTCTTTTCTAGTAAGTCAGTTCTTTACATCAGGTGGCCAAAGTATCAGGGCTTCAGCATCAGTCCTTCCAATGAGTATCATGCCATCTACATATGACAGGTTTACCTCTTTCCTTTCAAATTGGACACATTTTATTTCTTGTCTTCTTGAAATGGCTAGGGATGCCAATACTATGTGAAACAGAAGCAGCGACAGTGGGCATCTTTGTCTTGTTCCAGAATCAGTGGGGAGGCTTTCAGCATTTCACTCTTGAGTTTTCTGTTGGCTGTGAAACGGCACTATCCTGTTGAGATATATTCCCACTTTGGTGAGTTTTGTTTTGTTTTTTTCTTAATAATGAATGTATACTGAAAGCTATCAAATGCTTTCTCTGCATACATTCAGATGACCATG
The DNA here is from genome assembly GCA_006408695.1 of Aepyceros melampus. NCBI lineage: Eukaryota > Metazoa > Chordata > Mammalia > Artiodactyla > Bovidae > Aepyceros > Aepyceros melampus. The sequence continues at coordinate 151,666 of SJXQ01007712.1, read as the reverse complement.
TAGTTTTTGTCTTTTCTTGTAATGTGGTGTATCATATCAATTGATTTGTATGTTAAATCATCCTTGCAACCTTGTAATGAAACCAATGTCATCATGATGTGCAATTCTTTTTATGTATTCTTGGTGTAAGTTGCAAAAACTTTGAGGAGTTTTGGATCTATATTCATCAAAGATATTGGCCCCTTTTTTTGTTTTTTGGGTTTTTTTTGGTAGTCTTTTTTTATCTCCTCTAAATATCAATTAAGTCCAAATATACTACTGTGTCCTTTAGGATTTCTGTTGCCGTTTTGATTTTCTGACTGGATGATCTGTCCACTGGTGTTAGTGGGGCATTACAGTTTCCTACTAGTATTGTATTCCTGTCAATCTCTCACTTTTATCAGCACTTGTTTAATATATTTAGGTGCTGTTATATTGGGTGCATATATGTTAGCAAGTATAATGCCCTCTTCTTGTATTGATCCTTTTACAATTATATAGTATCCTTCTTTGCCTTTCTTTATGGACTTCATTATAAAATCTACTTTATCCAGTATCAGAAAGCTGCATCAGTTTTATCATCATCTCCGTTTGAATGAAATACCTTTTCTAACCTTGTTCTTTAATCTATGTCTTTGCCAAAAAGTGAGTCTCATATGCAGCATACTGTAGTTTCTTTTATTATCCACTCTGCTGCTTTATATCTTTTGATCACAGCATTTAGTCTACTGACACTTAAAGTAATGGTAAGTGTGTAGTTATTGTCATTTTGAATCCTTTTTGTTTTTTCAGCTGGCTTCAGCTTGCTTTGGCAGGCTTCAGTGGTGGCTCAGATGGTCAAGAGTCTGCCTGCAATGCAGGAGATCCAGGTTCAATCTCTGGGTCAGGAAGATCCTCTGGAAAAGGAAATGGCAAGCCAGTCCAGTATTCTTGCATGGAAAATCCCATGGACAGAGGAGTTTGGTGGGCTATAGTCCATGGAGTCACAAAAGAGTCAGACACAATTGAGCTACTAACACTTTCACTTTCATATAATTATTGTCATTTTAAACCTTTTTCAGTTGATTCTGTACTTCTTGTGTTTATTCTTTTGTCCACATTGCTACAAATGGCATTATTTCATTTTTACTTATTTTCAAAATTTTCATTGTAGTTGTTTTACAATGTTATTAGTTTCTGCTGAACAGCAAAATGCATCAGCTATACATTTTCATATATCCCTTCTTTGTCACCACCAGGCATTGAGTAGTTTCCTACACAGTAGGTTCTCATCAGTTATCAATGTTATACATAGAAGTTCATATGTGTGGATCCCAATTTTCCAATTGATCCCACTCCCCCTTTCCCACCTTGATGTCTATATATCTGTCTGTGTCTCTATTTCTGCTTTTCAATAGATTCATTTGTAGTATTTTTCTAGATTCCACATATATACATTTGTATATGATACTTGTTTTCTTCATTCTGACATACCTCACTCTGCTCTGTATGACAGCCACTAGGTCTAGCCACATCTCTGCAATTTGCACTATCTCATTTCTTTATATATATATTCCATATATATATATATATATATATATATATATATATATATATTACACTCACACACAATCTTTATCTATT
>SJXQ01007712.1:0-149926 GCA_006408695.1 Aepyceros melampus | reverse complement strand
TACAATGCCACATCATCTTTATCCATTTCTCTGATGATGGGATTTAGCATGCTTACATGTCCCAGCTATTGTAAATACTGCTACAGTGCATGTATCTTTTGGAATTATGGTTTTCTCTGAGTACCTGCCCAGAAGTAAGTTTGCTGGGTCATATGTTAACTCTGTTTTTAGATTTTTTTTAAAAATATAAATTTATTTAATTGGAGGCTGATTACAATATTGTATTGGTTTTGCCATACATTGACATGAATCCTCCATGGGTGTACATGTGCTCCCCATTCTGAATCCCTCTCCCACTTCCTTCCCCATCCCATCCCTCTGGGTCATCCCAGTGCATCAGCCCCAAGCATCCTGTATCATGCATTGAACCTGGACTGGTGATTCGTTTCACATATAATAAATTACATGTTTCAATGCCATTTTTCAAAATCATCCCACCCTCACACTCCCACAGAGTCCAAAAGACTGTTCTATACATCTTTGTCTCTTTTGCTGTCTCTCATACAGGGTCTCCATATATATGCGTTAGTATACTGTATTGGTGTTTTTCTTTAGGCTTACTTCACTCTGTATAATAGGCTCCAGTTTCATCCACTTCATTAGAACTGATTCAAATGTATTCTTTTTAATGGCTAGGTAATACTCCATTGTGTATATATGTACCACTGCTTTCTTATCCATTCATCTGCTGATGGACATCTAGGTTGCTTCCATGTCCTGGCTATTGTAAACAATGCTGCGATGAACATTGGGTACACATGTCTCTTTCAATTCTGGTTTCCTCAGTGTGTATGCCCAGCAGTGGGATTGCTGGGTCATATGGCAGTTCTATTTTCAGTTTTTTAAGTAATCTCCACACTGTTCTCCATAGTGGCTGTACTAATTTGCATTCCCACCAACAGTGTAAGAGGCTTCCCTTTTCTCCACACCCTCTCCAGCATTTATTGCTTGTAGACTTTTAGATAGCAGCCATTCTGACTGGTGTGAAATGGTACCTCATTGTGGTTTTGATTTGCATTTCTTGATAATGAGTGATGTTGAGCATCTTTTCATGTGTTTGCTAGCCATCTGAATGTCTTCTTTGGAGAAATGTCTATTTAGTTCTTTGACCCATTTTTTGATTGAGTCGTTTATTTTTCTGGAATTGAGCTGCAGGAGTTGCTTGTATCTTTTTGAGATTAATTGTTTGTCAGTTGTTTCATTTGCTATTATTTTCTCCCATTCTGAAAGCTATCTTTTCACCTCGCTTATAGTTTCCTTTGTTGTGCAAAAGCTTTTAATTAAGTCCCATTTGTTTATTTTTGCTTTTATTTTCAATATTTTGGGAGGTGTGTCATAGAGGATCCTGCTGTGATTTATGTCAGAGAGTGTTTTGCCTATGTTCTCCCCTAGGAGTTTTATAGTTTCTAGTCTTACGTTTAGATATTTAATCCATTTTGAGTTTATTTTTGTGTATGGTGTTAGTGTTCTAGTTTAATTCTTTTACAAGTGGTTGACCAGTTTTCCCAGCACCAGTTGTTAAAGAGATTGTCTCTTCTCCATTGTATATTCTTGCCTCCTTTGTCGAAGATAAGGTGTCCAGAGGTGTGTGGATTTGTCTCTTGGCTTTCTATTTTGTTCCTTATCTATATTTCTGTCTTTGTGCCAGTACCATACTGTCTTGATGCTGTTTTTCATAGTGGCTGCATCAAGTTACATTCCTACCAATAGTGCAAGTTTCCTTTTCTCCACACCCTCTCCAGCATTTACTGTCTCTAGATTTTTTAATGATGGCCATTCTGACTGGTGTGAGGTGATACCTCATTGTAATTTTGATTTTCATTTCTCTAATTATTAGTGATGGTGGGCATCATTTCATGTGCTTTATGGCCATTGTATCTCGTTTTTGGAGAAATGTCTAATTAGGTCTTCCAGCCATTTTCTGATTGGTATTGAGTTGCATGAACTGTGTGTTTATTTTAGAGATTAATTCCTTGTCAGTTGCTACATTTGCAAATATTTTGCCCCCTTCTGAGGGCTGTGTTCTCATGTTCTTTCTAGTTTTATTGCTGTGCAAAAAGCTTTAAATAGGTTCCATTTGTTTATTTTTGTTATTCTCACTACTCTAGGAGTTGGGCCAAAGAATACCTTCCTATAATTTATGTCAAAGAGTTAACTGCATATGTTTTCCTCTAAGAGTTTTACAGTGTCTGGCCTTACATTCAGGTCTTTAATCCATTTAAAGTTTATTTTTATGTATGGTTTTATGGAGTGTTCTAATTTCATTCTTTTACATGTAGCTATCCAGTTTTCCCAGCACCAATTATTGAAGAAACTGTCTTTCCAACATTGTGTATTCTTGTCACCATTTTCATAGGTGACCATAGTCCATTAGTTTCTCTGGGATTCCTGTCCTGTTCATTGGTCTATATTTCTGTTTTTGTGCCAATACAATTCTGTCTCCATTACTGTAGATTATGTAGTACAGTCTTAAGTCAGGAAGCTTGATTCCTCCAGCTTCTCCCTCCCCCACCTCAGGATTGCTTTGGTTATTTTAGGTTTTTTTTTTTTTTTAATTTTTCCTTACAAATTGTAAAAGATTTTTTGTTCTGGATATGTGAAAAATACTATTAGTAATTTGATAGGGAAATAGATGGTGAAACAGTGGAAACAGTGGCTGAATTTATTTTGGGGGGCTCCAAAATCACTGCAGATGGTGAATGCAGCCATGAAATTAAAAGACACTTACTCCTTGGAAGGAAAGTTATGACTAACTTAGCATATTAAAAAGCAGAGACATTACTTTGTCCACAAAGGTTCATCTAGTCAAGGCTATGGTTTTTCCAGTAGTCGTGTCTGGGTGTGAGTTGGACTGTAAAGAAAGCTGAGCACTAAAAAATTGATGCTTTTGAACTGTGGTGTTGGAGAAGACTCTTGAGAGTCCCTGGACTGCAAGGACTGCAACCAGCCCAACCCAAAGGAGATCAGTCCTTGGTGTTCATTGGACAGACTGATGCTGAAGCTGAAACTCCAATACTTTGGCCACCTGATGTGAAGAGCTGACTCATTTGAAAAGACCTTGATGCTGGAAAGATTGAGGGCAGTAGAAGGGGACGACAGAGGATGAGATGCTTGGATGGCATCACTGACTCAGTGGACATGAATTTCGGTAAACTCCGGGAGTTGGTGACGGACAGGGAGGCCTGGCATGCTGCAGTTCATGGGATCACAGAGTCGGACATGACTGAGGGACTGGACTGAACTGAACTGAATTTGATAGGGATTGCATTGTATCTGTAGATTGCTTTGGATAGTAATTTTCACAATATTGATTCTTCCAATCCAAGAACATGGTATATCTTTCCATTTGTTTGTGTGTCTTTGATATCTCTTATCACTATCTTATAGTTTTCTGTGTACCAATCTTTTGCCTCCTTAGGTAGATTTATTCCTAGGCATTTTATTTATTTTGTTGTTGTTGTTGTTGCAATGATCAAGGGGATTGTTAATGTCTCTGATTGTTCAATGTTAGTGTATAGGAATGCAAGAGATTTCTGCATATTTTTGTATTGTTCAACTTTGCCAGATTCAGTGATTAGCAGCAGTAGTTTTCTGTTAACATCTTTAGGATTTTCTATGTAAAGTATCATGTCATCTGCAAACAGTAGCAGTTTTATTTCTCTTCCAGTTTGATTCCCTTTGTTTTTCATCTCTGTTGTAACTAGGACTTTCAAACTGTTGAATAATAGTGTCAAGAGTGGTCATCATCTTATTCCTTACAGCAGAGGAAACATTTCAGTTTTTCACCACACAGAGTGTTTGCTGTGGGTATGTCATATGTGTTGAATTAATTAATTTTGTTGAATTAATAACTCCACACATTAATATTGTGTTGAATTAGGTTCTCTGTATATCCATTTTCTGGAGTTTTTATCATAAATGGGTGTTGAAATTTTTCAAAAGCTTTTCTGCATCTATAGAGATGATCATATGGTGTTTAATTCTTCAATTTGTTAATATGGTGTATCACATTGATTTGCATATGCTATTTTCATCACTGTGATAAATGTCACTATCACAGTGAGTGATACTATTAATGGGCTGTTGAATCTGTTTATTAGTTTTTAATAATTATTGAGTCTATGTTCTTCAATGATATTGGTCTATATTTTCTTTTCCTGCATGTGATTTATTTGCCTGGTTTTGTTGTCACAGTGATGATGGCCCTGTAGAATGAGCTTGGGAGTGTTTCTTCCTCTTCAATTTTTTGGGAAGAGTTTGAGGCAGATAGGTAATAGTTATTCTCTAAATATTTGATGGAGTTTCCTTCTGAGCCATCTGGTCTTAGACTTTAGCATGTTGGAAGATTTTGAAATACAGTTTCAATTTCATTGCTTGTTATTGGTCTGTTCAGTTCAGTTCAGTTGCTCAGTTGTGTCTGACTCTTTGCAACCCCATGAACTGTAGCATGCCAGGCCTCCCTGTCCATCACCAACTCCCGGAGTCCACCCAAACCCACGTCCATCGAGTTGGTGATGCCATCCAACCATCTCACCCTTTGTTGTCCCCTGCTTCTCTGGCCCTCAGTCTTTCCCAGCATCAGGATCTTTTCCAATGAGTCAGCTCTTCACATCAGGTGGCCAAAGTATTGGAGTTTCAGCTTCAACATCAGTCCTTCCAATGAATAGAAAGGACTGATCTCCTTTAGGATGGGCTGGTTGCATCTCCTTGCAGTCCAAGGGACTTGCAAGAGTCTTCTCCAACACCACAGTTCAAAAGCATCAATTCTTCTGCACTCAGTTTTCTTTATAGTCCAACTCTCACATCTGTACATGACCACTGGAAAAACCATAGCCTTGACTAGATGGACCTTTGTTGGCAAAGTAATGTCTCTGCTTTTTAAAATGCTGTCTAGGTTGGGCATAACTTTCCTTCCAAGGAGTAAGTGTCTTTTAATTTCATGTCTGCAGTCACCATCTGCAGTGATTTGCTGCTTCTGCTAAGTTGCTTCTGTCGTGTCTGACTCTGTGCACCCTCAGAGACGGCAGCCCACCAGGCTCTCCCGTCCCTGGGATTCTCCAGGCAAGAACACTGGAATGGGTTTCCATTTCCTTCTCCAGTGCAGAAAAGTAAAAGTGAAAGTGAAGTTGCTCAGTCGTGTCTGACTCCTAGCGACCCCATGGAATGCAGCCTACCAGGCTACTCCATCCATGAGATTTTCTAGGCAGGAATACTGGAGTGGGTTGCCATTGCCTTCTCCATGATTTGGGAGCCCAGAAAAATAAAGTCAGCCACTGTTTCCACTGTTTCCCCATCTATTTGCCATGAAGTGATGGGACCGGATGTCATGATCTTAGTTGTCTGAATGTTGAGCTTTAAGCCAATATTTTCACTCTCCTCTTTCACCATCATCAAGAAGCTCTTTAGTTCTTCACTTTCTGCCATAGGGTGGTGTCATCTGCACATTTGAGGCTATTGATATTTCTCCCAGCAATCTTGATTCCAGCTTGTGCTTCCTCCAGCCCAGAGTTTCTCACGATGTACTCTGCATATAAGTTAAATAAGCAGAGGGACAATATACAGCCTTGATGTACTCCTTTTCTGATTTGGAACCAGTCTGTTGTTCCATGTCCAGTTCTAACTGTTGCTTCCTGACTTGCACATAGGTATCTCATGAGGCAGGTCAGGTGGTCTGGTATTCCCATCTCTTTCAGAATTTTCCACAGTTTATTGTGATCCACACAGTCAAAGGCTTTGGCATAGTCAGTAAAGCAGAAATAGATGTTTTCCTGGAACTCTCTTGCTTTTTCCATGATTCAGCGGATGTTGGCAATTTGATCTCTGGGTCTTCTGCCTTTCCTAAAACCAGCTTGAACATCTGGAAGTTCACGGTTCATGTATTGCTGAAGTCTGGCTTGGAGAATTTTGAGCATTACTTTACTAGCATGGGAGATGAGTGCAATTGTGTGGTAGTTTGAGCATTCTTTGGCATTGCCTTTCTTTGGGATTGGAATGAAAACTGACCTTTTCCAGTCCTGTGGCCACTGCTCAGTTTTCCAGATTTACTGACATATTAAGTGCAACACTTTCATAGCATTATCTGCCAGTATTAAAAATAGCTCAACTGGAATTCCATCACCTCCACTAGCTTTGTCATAGTGATGCTTCCTAAGGCCCACTTCACATTCCAGAATGTCTGGCTCTAGGTGAGTGATCACACCATTGTGATTATCTGAGTCATGAAGATATTTATTGTATAGTTCTTCTGTGTATTCTTGCCACTTCTTCTTTTAATATCTTCTGCTTCTGTTAGGTCCATACCATTTCTGTCCTTTATCGAGCCCATCTTTGCATGAAATGTTGTTCCCTTGGTCTCTCTAATTTTCTTCAGATCTCTAGTCTTTCCCATTCTGTTGTTTGCCTCTATTTCTTTGCATTGACCACTGAGGAAGTCTTTCTTATCTCTCCTTGCTATTCTTTGGAACTCTGCATTCAAATGGGTATATCTTTCCTTTTCTCCTTTGCTTTTTGCCTCTCTTCTTTTCACAGCTATTTGTAAGGTCTCCTCAACAGCCATTTTGCTTTTTTGCATTTCTTTTTCTTTAGGGATGGTCTTGATTCCTGTCTCCTGTACAATGTCATGAACCTCCATCCATAGTTCATCAGGCATTCTATCAGATCTAGTCCCTTAAATCTATTTCTCACTTCCACTGTATAGTCATAAGGGATTTGATTTAGGTCATACCTGAATGGTCTAGTGGTTTTCTCCACTTTCTTCAATTTAAGTCAGAATTTGACAATAAGGAGTTCATGATCTGAGCCACAGTAAGTTCCCGGTCTTGTATAGCTGACTGTATAGAGCTTCTCCATCTTCAGCTGCAAAGAATATAATCAATCTGATTTCTGTGTCGACCATCTAGTGATGTCCATGTGTAGAGTCTTCTCTTGTGTTGTTGGAAGAGGGTGTTTGCTATGACCAGTGCGTTCTCTTGGCAGAACTCTATTAGCCTTTGCTCTGCTCACTTTTACTTTTCACTTTCATGCATTGGAGAAGGAAATGGCAACTCACTCCAGTGTTATTGTCTGGAGAATCCCAGGGACAGGGGAGCCTGGTGGGCTGCCATCTATGGGGTCGCACAAAGTCGGACATGACTGAAGTTACTTAGTAGCAGCATCTGTACTCCAAGGCCAAATTTGCCTGTTACTCCAGGTGTTTCTTGACTTCCTACTTTTGCATTCAAGTCCCCTACAATGAAAAGGACATCTATTTTGGGTGTTAGTTCTAGAAGGTCTTGTAGGTCTTCATAGAACTGTTCAACCTCTGCTTCTTCAGTGTCACCAGTTGGGGCATAAACTTGGATTATTGTGATAATGAATGGTTTGTATTGGAAATGAACAGAGATGATTCTGTCATTTTTGAGATTGCATCCAAGTACTGCATTTCAGACAATTTTGTCGACTATGATGGCTACTCCAATTCTTCTAAGTGATTCCTGCCCAGAGTAGTAGATATAATGGTCATCTGAGTTAAATTCACCTATTCCAGTACATCTTAGTTCACTGATTCCTAGAATGCTGATGTTCACCCTTACCATCTCCTGTTTGACCACTTCCAATTTGCCTTGATTCATGGACCTGACATTCCAGGTTCCTATGCAATATTGCTCTTTACAGCATCGAACCCTGCTTCCATCACCATTCCCATTCACAACTGGGTGTTGTTTTTGCTTTGGCTCCATGCCTTCATTCTTTCTGGAGTTATTTCTCCACTGATCTCCAGTAGCATATTGGGCACCTACTGACCTGGGGAGTTCATCTTTCAGTGTCCTATCTTTGCCTTTTCATACTGTTCATGGGGTTCTCAAGGCAAGAATACTGAAGTGGTTTGCCATTCCCTTCTCCAGTGGACCACATTGTGTCAGACCTCTCCACCATGCCCGCCCATCTTGGGTGGCCCCACACAACATGGCTTAGTTTCATTGAGTTAGACAAGGCTGTGGTCCATGTGATCAGTTTGGTTAGTTTTCTGTGATTGTAATTTCAGTCTGTCTTCCCTCTGATGTCCTCTCTCAGTGCCTACCATTTTACTTGTCGCCCATCTTGGGTGGCCCCACACAACATGGCTTAGTTTCATTGAGTTAGACAAGGCTGTGGTCCATGTGATCAGTTTGGTTAGTTTTCTGTGATTGTAATTTCAGTCTGTCTTCCCTCTGATGTCCTCTCTCAGTGCCTACCATTTTACTTGGGTTTCTCTTACCTTGGATGTGAGGTCTCTCTTCACGGCTGCTCCAGCAAAGTGCAGCCGCTGCTCCTTACCTCTGATGCTGGGTAGCTCCTCTCGGCTGCTGCCCCTGTCCTCGGGCATGGGGTAGCTCCTCTCTGCCACGCTTATGTGCCATCACAGCTGCTATGACATGCTGTTCATATTCTAATTTTTTCCTGGTTCAGCCTTGGAATATTGTACCTTTGGAAGAATTTGTCCATTTCTTCCACGTTGTCCACTTTATTGGCATATAGTTGCTTATAGCAGTCTCCAATGGTACTTTGAATTTTTATGGTATCAGTTGTAATTTTTCCTTTTCACTTTTAATATTATTGAGTCCTTCATCTTTTTTTCTTGATGAGTCTGGCTAAAGGTTTATCAATTATCTCTATCTTCTCAAAGAACCAGCTCTAGATTCATTAATCTTTGCTACTGTATATAGTCAACAAAGACAAGACTGGGAGCTTGACTGTGGGTNGAGTATTGTTTTTGCTTTGGCTCTATCCCTTCATTCTTCCTGGAGTTATTTCGCCACTGATCTCCAGTAACATATTGGGTACCTACCAACCTGGGGAGTTTCTCTTTTGTTATCCTATCATTTTGCATTTTCATACTGTCATGGGGTTCTCAAGGCACATACAGCATTGTAAATAGACATGTGAGGAAGAAAGAGGAGTCTGTTGGTAGGGGAAAAAAGTTTGCTTTGAGTCTTTCGTGTCATGTTAATAGATTTGGATTTTTTCTGTAGATAACAAATGTGTGCTTTCATTTGGGAATAAAGTAAATGATTGAGATTTCAAAAGATTTTGGACAGAGTTATGTATAAAAGAGAAGCCACAATGAGAAAGTAGGAGGGGCACAATCACATTAAATAAAGTCCCATAACTGGGTGGGCGACCCACAAATTGGAGAAAAATAATAACAAAGAATAGCAAATATAATGTGAGTCAATTTGGAAAACTCAGCAGTGGTCACAGGACTGGAAAAGGTCTGTTTTAAAACCAATCCCAAAGAGAGGAAATGCTAAAGAATGTTCAACCTATTGCACAATTGCACTCATCTCACATGGTAGCAAGGTAATGTTCAAAATTCTTCAAGCAAGTCTTCATCAGTACGTAAACTGAGAACTCCAAGATGTTCAAGCTGGATTTAGAAAAGGCAAAGGAACCAGAGATCAAATTGCCAACATCCGTTGGATCATCGAAAAAGCCTGAGAGTTCCAGAAAAACATCTGCTTCTGCTTTGTTGACTACTCCAAAGCCTTTGACTGTTTGGGTCACAACAAACTGGAAAATTCTTAAAGAGATGGGAATACAAGACCACCTTATCTGCCTCTTGAGAAATCTGTATGCAGGTGAAGAAGCAACAGTTAGAAACAGACATGGACTGGTTCCCAATTGGGAAAGGAGTATGTCAAGGCTGTATATAGTCACCCTGCTTATTTATCTCATATGTTCAGTACATCATGCAAAATGTAGGCTGGAAGAAGCACAAGCTGGAATCAAGATTGCTGAGAGAAATAACAATAACCTCAGATATGCAGATGACACCACACTTATGCCAGAAAGTGAAGAAGAACTAAAGAGCCTCTTGATGAAAGTGAAAGAGGAGAATAAAAAGCTGCCTTAAAGCTCAACATTCAAAAAAAAAAAAATCATGGTATCTGGTCCCATCACTTCATTGTAAATAGATGGGGAAACAAGGAAACAGTGACGGGCTTTATTTTCTTGGGCTCCAAATTCACTGCAGGTTGTGACTGCAGCCATGAAGTTAAAAGATGCTTGCTCCTTGAAAGAAAAGCTATGAAAAACCTAGACAGCATATTAAAAATCAGAAATATTGCTTTGGTGGCAAAGGTCCATCTAGTCAAAGCTATGGTTTTTCCAGTAGTCATATATGTATGTGAGAGTAAGATCATAAGGTCAGCTGAGTGCAGAAGACTTGATGCTTTTGAACTGTGGTGTTGGAGAAGACTCTTGAGAATCCCTTGGACTGCAAGGAGATAAAACCAGTCCATCCTAAAGGAAATCAGCCCTGAATATTCATTGTAAGCACTGATGTTGAAGTTGAAACTCCAATACTTTGGCCACCTGATGCGAAGAACTGACTCATTGGAAAAGACCCTGATTCTGGGAAAGCTTGAAGTCAGGAGGACAACAGAAGATGAGACGATTGGATGGCATCACTGACTCACTGGACATGAGTTTGAGCAGCCTCCAGGAGTTGATGATAGAGAGGCCTGGTGTGCTGCAGTCCATGGAATCACAAAGAGTTGCAGATGACTGAGCAAGTGAACTGAAATGATGGTCGCAAAGAGTCAGAGATGACTAAAGTGACTTCGCATGGATGCAAGCATAGCTGATTAACAATATTGTGATAGTTTCAGGTGAACAGTGAAGGAACTCAGCCATATATATATATATATATATATATATATATATATATATACATATATCTATTTTCCCCCAAACTCTCCTCCCATGCATGCTACCATATAACACTGATCAGAGTTCCATGTGCTATATAGTAGGTCCTTGTTGATTATTCATTTTAAATATAGCAGTGTATACATGTCTATCCCAAAATCCATTAACTATCCTTTTCCCCCAACAACCATAAGTTCATTTTCTGTCTCTTTCTGTTTTGTAAGTAAGTTCATTTGTATCATTTTTCTTCAGATTCCACATATAAGGGATGTTATATGATAGTTCTTCTTTGTCTTACTACTTTACTCAGTATGACAGTCTCAAGTCCATCCACGTTGATGCAAATGGCATTATTGCATTCTTTTTAATGGCTGAGCAATAGTCCATTGTATATATATACCACCAGATGTGTTTTTTAACAAAGTGTGTTATATACAGTACTAAAAACTTCACTAATAATAAAATTTTATTTACCAATTTATTTATTGAGCATATATTTTCAGAGTCTGTACCATCGTGGTTAGGTATAGACTCTGGGGCCACACTTTTTGGGTTCAGATCATGTCTCTATCAAGGTCTAGTAATATGACCTTGAACAAATTACTTAATCTTTCTGTGTCTTCAGTTCAGTTGAGTTCAGTCGCTCAGTCGTGACCCCACAAATCGCAGCACACCAGGCATCCCGGTCCATCAACAACTCCCGGAGTTCACTCAGACTCACATCCATCCAGTCGCTGATGCCATCCAGCCATCTCATCCTCTGTTGTCCCCTTCTCCTCCTGCCCCCAATCCCTCCCAGCATCAGGGTCTTTTCCAATGAATCAACTCTTCACATGAGGTGGCCAAAGTACTGGAGTTTCAGCTTTAGCATCATTCCTTCCAAAGAAATCCCAGGGTTGATCTCCTTCAGAATGGACTCATTGGATCTCCTTGCAGTCCAAGGGACTCTCAAGAGTCTTCTCCAACACCACAGTTCAAAAGCATCAATTCTTCGGTGCTCAGCTTCTTCACAGTCCAACTCTCACATCCATACATGACCACTGGAGAAACCATAGCCTTGACTAGACGGACCTTTGTTGGCAAAGTAATTCTGTGCCTTAGTCTTCTCCTATCTGAATGGAGAAACTGGCTCTAGTACCTATTTCATACTAAATTAAATAAATGAATGATGTCCTAAGAACTCTTTGAGTGTTATTATCAGTAACATGTGACAGAAATTATTTAGATATAGACAAAGTGGTTAACTCCATGGAATAGCATTCTAATAGAGACACAATGAGCAAATAAGTAAGTATAATAAAATGTCATTTTTATTTCTTGATTACTATTTGAGCTTAAGATAGTTTGTAATAATGCCCTACTTGTTTCTTAGAAGAAAAATTATGACAAACTTTAAAGCACATTTTAAAGCAAAGATATTACTTTGCTGACAAAGGTCTGTATAGTCAAAGCTGTGGTTTTTCTAGTAGTCATATACAGATGCAAGAATTGGACCATAAAAAAGGTTGAGTGATGAGCTGATGCTTTCAAACTGTGATGCTGGGGAAGACTCTTGAGAGTCCCTTGGACAGCAAGATCAAATGAGTCAATCTTAAAGGAAACCAACCCTGAATATTCCTTGGAAAGACTGATGCTGAAGCTGTGATACTTTGGCCACTTGATATGAAGAGCTGCCTCATTGGAAAATACCTAGATGCTGGGAAAGATTGAGGCAGAAAGAGAAGGGAGCAACAGAGGATTGGATGTTTGGATGGCATCATCAAATCAATGGACATGAATTTGAGCAAACTCCAGGAGATAGTGAAAAATAGAGAAGCCTGGTGTGCTTCAGTGCTTGGGGCCATAAAGCACTGACACAACTGAGTGACTGAACAATGAACAACAAACACAGGTAAAAAAAAATGTATAGTTTTTCATGAAACATAAACTAAATATCATCTCTTTCCTGTTCCTTCTCTTGGTCCTCTGAAAGATTACAAATCAAAGAAGTAAAATACTCATTCTCTTTCCTCTATGAACAATTTTTGTTTTACTCCTATATCCTAGATAAAGCTGTAACTGCAACAGGATATATTAGCCACTGCAATCTGAACAGAAGGGCAGTTCCTAATCAAATTGGCACTAATTTCTTTCAGTACAAATTATCATCATTCACTGCAAATTTGCTTTCGGTGAGCTGTGCCAACTTGAGGTATGGTTCTCAGCACTTTTATCTCTGCCCATCAATACGACAGATCAAATCATTCTGTTAACAGCCATGTCTTTTTCTTTCATTTTTTATGATGACCAGTAAGGTGGAATGCCAATTTTTTCCCATTTATTCCAATCTTGTTCTACTTAAAGAAAACTACTATAAATGGGGCTCCATTTCTTTACAATAATTCTTACTGAAATGAATTTAGGTAAAATATGGGAGTTAAAAAATCCATTGTAAATATTGCAATGATATTGAGAAATATGTTTGGTTACTTATCTATTGAATATGTATATTACCTAGTCCAACATTTTATATCTAAAAAGATGTATTTGTATATATGTCAGACGACAGATTCATATGTTCCCAACTGTTATGCTACTTTATATACATTTTACAGACTTCCAGGTGTCATCATAATATTTATATATAGTTCTCTGATTCTTCATCATCTACACTGTTGTAGTTTGCTGTGCCATCTGCTCAAAAAGATGCATTTTTATAGTTTCAGAATAATACTTTCATCTAAATAGCTTGTCAAATTGCAAATATTATTAAAATATACCAGAAAGTTAGAAATGCTAGGTAGTGCTCTAGACTTCTTTATTCTTATACTCATCTGCATTTAATTACCTTTCATTTTTGCTCAGGTGTTGAGCCATCTCATGTAGAAACTTGTGGCTAGGAAATTTTCATAATGATAGTTTTATTATTTCAATTTTGTAGTTTTAAACATAACAAGATGAAAGACTTTACCTGAAAATAACTGTCTTACCTGTAAAACATGTTAATTACAACACAAATGATGTCAGTGAAAATATTGGAAACTTTCAGGTTTAATTAGGTCTACCACAGTAATAGAACTAACACAGACTTGTCATTTTGGTAGTTTTAATTACTGTATGAGTTTTCATTTTTAAGAATATCATGTATAGAGGGTGAACAAATGAAAATGTCATTTGTTTAAAACATATCATTTAAGTATATACCTAAGCTGAAGTGTAATACCCATTCACAATATGTTATAGTGACAAAATATTTTCTACCAAGGTTTCCACAAAGGCACATATTCATTCCTTAGGCATTGCTGCTTTTTCTTGTCTTTTCATAAGATACGATGAGAAACTGAGCCTCTAAAGATAAAAACAGTTCCTCAGACATATTTTGAAAATTCTGCCTTCTGTATATCACTTTTCTAGTTTCAGTAATCTCAAGATTTGGAAATAACCATCCTCAAGAGAGTAGGATATAGTCTAAGCCCAGTGGAAGCATAGAAACAAAGCCTTACAACTGCAATGCGGTAGTCTTCTTGCCAATAAAAAGACCTTAATTGCTATAATTAAAAATAAGACTCACTTTTATTAAAAACTGAATCCTCCATTGTGCACCTCATTCTATTAATACTTCACATAACACTCAGGAATTTACGATGCCTAAGGATAACACAAAATATAACTTTCCCTGACTACTTGTAACTGTAAATATATGGTTTGCCAGTTATGGTTTCAAATAATCAAATTGAGATATTAAGAAGTTAAATAATAAAAGCACCAAAAATTGAATGAAGAATAATTGAAACATGACCATATATTTTTAAAATATAGATTTGACTTCCAATCCTGATAGGAAAATAAAACAATTCTAGCAGAAAAACCTTGTATAACTGTCAGCCCCACAACTCTAGTATTCATCAGGAGCCATGCCAACAATTAAATGAGTTACCAGCAGGGTTCCCAAAACAAAGCCAATGAAGTGATGAAGAAAGTCTCATCTGTGACACAGAATCCATGTCTTCATGATGCAAAAGGGAATACAATGTTGCATATGGATTTTGTTAATATTCCTTAACTCTCAAACGTCTTTACTACATGGTATACATAATGAAGCAGCCTGGGAAAAATTAGTTATTGACAAGCCCAAACGAGTAAGAACAGATTATTATAGTGGTATACTCCCATCCACTTCTTTGGTTATTTGTTTTGTATCTTAATTCTCATGTGAGCTATCGCTTTAGTTCAAAACATTCAACCTACTCATTTCTGTTCTCTTCCACTGCCTTAATTATAGCTGCTTCTTTGTATTTTCTCTGCATACTAGATTATTTCATCTCCAGGTGAAGAAGTAGCTTAGTTACCCCCACAGTTATTGTGGGGGTGGAATCCTCCTCCACATTTTCATCAGAAAAGGATAAACAAGCCTCTTTCTCCATGTCATCCATCCCCCATCCTGTCCCCATATCATATAAGGCTGTACCTGAGGGTGGGAAAGAAGAGGGAAGGCTCAGAATCTGGGATCATCTGCTTTGAGGGGAATGAATGAATTATTCAAGGTGAAAGGACCTAACCCATCCTACCCCTTTACTTTTACCAGTCAGTGGAACTTATAGTCAGAGAGAATTAAAAGGGATTAGAGATCCCTGAAAGAAAGGGAGACTGACTTCTTCGCCTTAGGCTTGAGGCTTCTCGGTTGCAATCTACAGAACTACTCAATGAACAAGAGAGAGGAACAGGATGAAGTTGTTTTTGAGCAAACTTGATAACTTCACGTAGAGTTTAGAGATGTGTATGAATTTGGAGTGGGTTTCCTTGGTGGCTAAGTGATAAAGCATCTGCCTGCCAATACAGACTTGAGTTTGTTCCCTGGGTCAGGAAGATCTCTTGGAGAAGGAAATGGCAACCCACTTCAGTATTCTTGCCTGGTAAATCCCATGGACAGAAAAGACTGGCAGGCTACAGTCCATGGGGTCACAAAGAGCTGGACACAACCTAGCAACTAAACAACAATGAATTTAGAGTATGGTTCCTGATTCTTACCCAAAGATTTAACAGCTGGAAGACTGGGAGGGAAGCTTTTTCCCTGTTGTTTATAACTTGATATAGAGTGCCTGGGAAGAAAAGAGTGCCTTTCCCATACCAGGTTTCTTGGAAAGACCTTTAGCAGCTATCACTTTTTTATAGGAAGGAGCACAGTGGATAAAGCAAGGAGAAAAGCAAATGCCTTTGAACTTTCTAGGTGGGTCAGTTGAAGAGAGCAATATGCCATCCATGGCACACTTGGGGGTTGGATCATTGTCAGGCCATACAGAGAAGTATCTGCCATTATGTGAGGGAATGCTCAGTTTTGAATGAGTAATGTATCCCCACAAAGGAATACCACACAGTCTAACTGAGACTACCATGAGACTACATCCTAGATATAGATAGAAACAGAGCTATATGGGGTGAGAAATGCCATCCTAATTTGGGTTGATGCCCAGGGATGTAAGCAGACAGCTATCTCTTGTCTTCCCCCTCCTTAACCACCAACAAGAAAAAGTTTAGGTCTTGGGGAGAGAAAGATTGCTTTCATTTCAAAATCAGACCAAGATAATGGAGGGAGAAGAAGAATGAAATTAGATCATGCCTTCTACCCTCTCTAGAAGCTTTCAATCATCAATGGTTCATTTTTATACTTAGTATAAACTTCTAAATAAATTTTTGAACAGGCTATATTATGTGTATGTGTTTATTAGGTGTCAGTAGCATATTATTAGGAGAAGGCAATGACACTCCATTCCAGTACTCTTGCCTGGAAGATCCCATGGGTTGAGGAGCCAGGTAGGTTGCAGTCCATGGGGTTGCTGAGTTGGACACAACTGAGCTACTTCACTTTCACTTTTCACTTTCATCCATTGGAGAAGGAAATGGCAACCCACTCCAGTGTTCTTGCCTGGAGAATCCCAGGGATGGGGGAGCCTGGTGGGCTGCCGTCAATGGGGTCACACAGAGTCAGACACGACTGAAGTGACTTAGCAGCAGCAGTATATTATTAATAAATCATTTATATTCATTTCAGTCTTATAATCTATTATGCTTAGTCGCATCTGACTCTTTGTGACCCCATGGACAGTAGCCCACAAGGCTTTTTTGTCCATGAGATTTTTCAGACAAGAAGGCTGGGGTGGGTTGCCATTTCCATATCCACGTAATCTTCCTGACCCAGGGATCGAATCCATGTCTCCTGTGTTTCCTGCATTGGCAGGTGGATTCTTTACCACTGAGCCACTGGAGAAACTCAATAACCAATTGAGCTATAAGAGTTACTATTTTTATGCCCATTGTGGAGTTGAGGGAACTGTATGGACATGAAGCTATATTTAAACCCAGGTCTGTCTGATTTGCTCATTTCTAATAACTCTTCCATGATTTCTCATTTCTGTAAGGTTGCTAGTGCTGTTGCTGCTAAGTAGCTTCAGTCTGTCCAACTCAGTGTGACCTCATAGACAGCAGCTCAACAGGCTCCCCGTCCCTGGGATTCTCCAGGTAAGAACACTGGAGTGGGTCATAAAGGCTTAGAGGGTCCTTTATAATCAGTACTCTGTTTTTCTTTATGACTCAACAAGTATCTCTTTCTTATTTTGCTGTTTTTTATTTCTAAATATGTGGTAAAAGTGAAAGTCGCTCAGTCAGTTGGGTCCAATGCTCAGTGACCCCATGGACTGTAGCCTACCAGTCTCCTTTATCCATGGAATTTTCCAGGTAAAAAAGCTGGAGTGGGGAGCCGTTTCCTTCTCCAGGGGATCTTCCCAACCTAGGGACTGAGCCCAGGTCTTTACCCTGAGTCACCAGGGAAGCCCAGATATGTGGTTCAAATATGTAAACTAAACCTGGTCCTTTTTTTTTTTTTTAATGTGTAAAAGAAGAATACAAAATTCATGATAGTGTAGGAAGAATGATTTCTTTTCAATCCTGTGATCATGCAAGAGACTTTAGAGGTCAAAGCATGAACAGGAATATTTGTATGCTTAAAGTCATCTGCACAGTTGAAAAAGGGACAAAGACAAAGTGTCATCGGAAACCATTAAGGATTATTAATTCTTTTTTGGATGAGATAATGAGATCCTCTTAGGAATCTAAATGAATATGCATGAAACATTTTAGGTTATGAAGGAAACGTCATCTGTTTTGAAAAAGTTCTTACCCAAAATACAACCAAGATGAGTGTAATTTTTTTTAATAATAAAAGGTTTCTAATTTTACATTCTAATTTTTAAGACTTAAGCTTATTCTTTTACATCAGGTAAATAGCATATTGCAGTTCCATTCAAGCATTTTTTGGTTCATGATCAAATTTCTTCCCTTTCAAAAGGAAAGGATTTCGTGTTTCTGTATTAGTGCTTTTTTTTTAAAAAATTGGAACTATATATCCTCATTTCAAGTAAGAGTTTATAAGCAATTTTCAATATAACGGGCATGTATTTTATCTATAGTACTTTGATTTTCCATTGTAGGCCTTTGATTTTCCCAATGTTTTCTGTTTACATTTATATCTTTTTTAAAAAAAAAAATATTCAACCAGGTGGAAATTGTTGAAGCATAGATAATTCACAAATTAGTGAATATGTTTTGAGGTCTAACCTATGCCAGACACTTTGGCACAAGGAGATGACAGTCCAGTGCCCAGATGGAAAATGATGACATAATTAGAATACAAACTGATGAATGCAGTAATGGGTCATGTGCAGAGAGCTACGGACACGCAAATCTCAGCTGAATCCAACTGCCAACATATTTAACACCACCTCTGCTCTTTCTTTGAATATAACAATAAACCATCCAGGAAATTAAGTGATTAGTCAAATTAGTTAATTTCATTTATTTGAAAGTTTTCGGGGGGAAAAAGTGTGCAAGGAACTTGAAGGTGAGCAATTGACTCAAGGTATTGCTTCAAATGACTCTTCAGTCAGTCTGAATAACTTCCTACCTATTATTGAAAAAAAAAAAAAAAAGTCAAAAAGAAAGAGCTGAAGCTTTTATTGCTCAAATGATGCTTTACCCAACAGATTCCTGATTACACTGCGTTTGTGTGTGTAAAGATGATGTTGTCTATATTTAATCCAAATATTTACTTTTATAAGCATGCTATGTTATTGTAGCTTTATCTCAGAAATGTTACTTTTAGTCATACTAATTTTAATTTTCTGCACATCTCTAAATGGTATAATTTGTGAAAGGATTTTTCTTGTACTATACCCGCACAGGTTCTTCCTTAAGTCTATAGGTTTTGCCAACACACTTTTTATTGGTAATTATTTATTATTCACGTGAGGACATCAGCATTTTCTCTTTTTTTGGAAAACAAAAGCTATTTACTTTTATATGATTTGAATTATTATTTTATGAAAGTGGCCTTTCTTGGGGTTGGTGAGCACTTGAAGAAGCCCTAAAAGAATCAGAGAAGACAGATGGATGAAATGGAAAGACTCTCACTATGCTGGACACAGTCAGTCTCCACTCTGTAATGACTCCCATAGTAAACAACAATTCTGCAGAAGGTTCAATGAAATAAAATATAAAGAGATGGCATTTGAGCTGCTGTGCAGAAAAGAAATGACATAATGCTGACTTCTGCTGTCAGGACCCCATGACTTCTAAGAAAGCCTCTACTGTTAACTTAGAACAATAAAGATAGACTTTACCTAAGGGCAAAACTACGAATGATTGAGCTAAACAATGAAACGGTTACTGAAAAAATCAGTAAAAGGAAGATGTTTGTACTTCTAAGGAGTCAACATTGTCAAGTTCTCTAGTAGTGATGGAGTTGACTCTAATAATAATAATAATAAAACCATTTATTGATTACTCACTATGTGCCAATCCAAGCACAAGGCTAAGATTTCTACATACGTGTCATTTAATTCTCACAACAACTTTCTGTTGTACTTACTGTTATTACTATTGATTTTACTTAATTGGTCAGAAAACCAGATTGTAAGCCATTAAGTAATTTGCTCAAAGTAATACTACTAATGAAGGTGAAATGATTAATACTACTAATCAAAGTCAAATCTAGCCTTCAGTCTAGAATCTGTGATGCTATTCAATATTAGAAAGTAAGAGTCGCTAAGAGTCGCTTAAGTTTCCTGGAGAAGGGAATGGAAACCCACTCCAGTATTCTTGCCTGGAGAATTACATGGACAGAGGAACCTGGAGTGTCATAGTCCATGGGGTCACAAAGAGTGGGACACAGCTGACTAACAGACTGACTGACAGTATCACTTTCACTTTAGAGCATAGATATCATCACCTTCATCAGATAGGAAGCTCAAGAGCCAGGATTAAGTTTCTAGAGACCAACCAGTGATTTTCAACTGGGAGAATTTTACTCTCTTCCTAGGGGGCATTTTGAATTGTCACAACTGAGAGATGGTGCTAGTGGGTAAATGTTAGGGACACTTCTGTATATTCTGTGACTTAGAGGATGTTAACTTAACAATTACTGAGCCAAGAATGTCAAAAGTGCTGAAATTCAGAAATCTTGAACAAAATATTAGGGCAAATAACATAATTGATGGGTCCTGGTATAAAATGAAAATTTAGGGTACCATACCCAAAACACTGAAGAAAAAATGTGTTTTCTTTTCTTTTTCCCATGCCTCACTGTACCTGTCATGGTGATTTTTATTTGCTAAGGGAAGTCAATATCCTTGGACAAGATTAGTGGCTGGGCAACTGCAGGTTCTCAATGATGTCCAGAGCTCTACCCTACAACTGGGTACTAACTTTATCTCTCTTGTTGTCTACATCCAGACTCTGCCAAGGGAAGAGGATGGTACAAGTGACCAAGTGACTGGGCAGGGATGGAGAGCCGGTAGCAGGGAGATATCTCCCAGGGAGACAGAGATGCAGAAGGAATCAGCAGGTCAGTGAACCAAGGCTCTAAGCGCTAGTATGTGCTTCAGTTGTACTATCAGGTTGCACTATAAATATATTAAAATATATAAAAAATTTATATTTTATAAGTATAAAACTTTTTATAAATATACAAAAGTATATAAATCCAAAACTGAGCTATTAAAAATTTCTAGATGGTGAACAAACAGCTTTATATCCTTAGCATGCCAGCCCCTTCTGAGTGTGAGGCCCTGTGTGATTGCTTTGGTCCATCATCCATGAAGTTGGCCCAGAAACTATAATGACAGCTGGAGAGGATTATGAAGTATACGGCTGGTGCAGGAATCTTGAAAGAAAAAAAGTCTAGAGGGCTAGATAAATATTACTCCTTTTATTCAAAGGTTTACATACCCTAGCAGGAAGCCAAAATCTGAGTGTCCAGGTTTGTTCCCATTAGGGACATAGAGTATATCATCAGAAAGCAGCAGCCACTTAGAGTGACTGAAGATCAAAGGAGAGGAAACCAATAATGGAAACCTACTGTAGGATATTGACAATTTAGTAGAGAAGGGGCAGTCCTTAGAATACATTTAGTAACATACTGCGAGTCTGAGCAGGGACAATAGAGATTCAGAATAGTTCTTGGAAGGAATAGAGATTCTTAGAAGAGCTGTCTTGAAAGATGGTGTAGGGTGGCTTCCAAAGTGTGTATCTCAGACGCTGATAGTGTCTGATAATTTGAGGTTGAGTTGGGTCATTCCAGGACCCTTCTGAAACAAGAAAAGCAGAAACGGGAAGAAGTATCTGATTGCTTTGGCTCAATTTGGTGCTATTAGACATTAAACTCTCGTGTTAGCAAGTGACATGTTGTGGTAGGCAGGATAATGGTCCCCCACGATGCTCACACCCTGTGAATATGTTACCTTACACGGCAAAAGAGTAATTGCAGATGTGATTAAAGCTAATGTCTCCTGACATTGAAATCAATCGATTATCAAATTATCTTGAATTATCAAAACGTACTCAATCTGATCAGTTGAATTCTTGAAAGAATCTCCTCTAGAGACTCCAGGAAGGAGCACAGTCCAGCCAATATCCCAATTTTAGCACAATGAGACCGTGTCGGATTTCTGCTATACAGAACTATAGAATGACAAGTTTTTGTCTTGTTTTAGCCACTGCATTTGTGATGATTTACTACAGCAGCAGTAGGAAACAAATACCCATGTTCTGTGCTTGCATGACAAAGTGAGCACTGTGAGAACACATGAAACCCGGCAAATGAGAGCTAGGATGATCACTGAGATAACTGAATCTCACATCCTCATTGTAGAGAGAGAAATCTGTTTTTAAAAGTGGTTAATTGACACACCAAAGGTCACACAGCCTAATCTTTCAGCCAAATCCCCCTGTCTTTCTACTGTACTACACAAGGGGTTCTCAGGCAGGAGATGAAGACAGATGAAAACAGATGGAACACACATCGTCAAGGAAAAAAGCTGTAAGAGCCAGGATGAGAATAAACAGGAATGAGTGGAAGAAATGAACCAGGACAGAAGTAAATCTTCTTGGTTCAAAGACAAGTTCCAGTTAGAACTGAAAACACTTAAAGCATAGCATGCCAGGGGGGAAAGATAAATCGGCCCCAAGAAGCAGAGGTAAAGCATGAAAAATGATTAAATGAGACAGGAGGGGAAACCCTCGCCTGTGTTTCAGCACCACCTAAATCAGAGTAGCTTCCTTTTTGTAGTTGCTCCCAGAGTTAACTTCTGCTTGATAAACTAGGTGGTGAGTCCAAGAGGTGGCTGGCGTTGCAGAACTGTGTATCTCATTAGTCCTGTGAAGGGCAAGGGAGGAAGATACACCTTCCCTCAGAGAAACCATATTGCCCTTGGAGAGTAATTCCACTGGAGTGGCTGACCTGAAAACAGCCCTTTTCTTCTAATGCCATGTCTCAGAGGAGAGCTGACTTTCTCTAGACATTCTTTATGGGCCTTCTCTCAGTTAGAAATTAAAGAAAAATATATCAGACACAGAATCGAGGAACAAAGTATAAAACATGACTCCAGTACGTTACTATTAGCGATAGTGCCATTGGAAATACCCAGAAAAGATCAAATTGTCAGGATTTAAAAGGTCAGCAGGATCTTCAATCACGTAAGTCTTGCTCTGATTTGCTGTTAATTTCTTTTGTAGGAGAGGATACATCTGAGAAGTCCAGTGGTGATTTTTTTTTCCACTGCAGATTCAGTTTGTATAGAATGATGTTAGTACCCATGCAATTGTTTTTCCACCTCTTTTGATTAAATAGTCATAGGATTTATATGAATGAGTGTATAGTAAGAAGGAAAATTAATTCCCATGTTAGATTATTTTAGTTACACTTACAAGATGATTGCACCTGAAAAAGCCAAATATGCAAAACTTTAAAAATGATGTTTGTTTTTGCACGGTGTCCATCTTGTCTGGTCTTCATTTGGCCACCTCATCCACCACATGTCCCATGCTTCCTTTTATTCTTTTCCATGGTTTCTTGATGAGATATTCCTCCAGATTTCCCCCTACACCCCCCAACTGCAGTGGTAGACCATGTAGTCTGCGAAAAAGTTTTCTGTAATTGCAATACAACATCTAGAAAACTCAGTGTCATCTGCTCCAAAAACAAAAGCTTTCTGCTGAAGAGATCCTCCTCCCATTCTTCCTAACACCAAGCACCCTAGTCCTAGCCCCAAGCTGACAGATCTTCATGTGAGTCAAATATCAATCAGATGAGAAGTGAATCATCTATTCTCCATTATACTCTGAGAGTCAGATTTGATATATGAGTAAAAACCTTGGCATTCCTTCCCTTTCTCAGCTTCTCTCCAAATTTCCACTTGATCCCTTCATCTTAAGGTTCTCTATAATGTAGGCAGATATGGAAGAAGCCCTTATTTAGAACTATTTTTGCTATTAATAGTTGATTTTAGGCCTCCTGCAATTTGTTGAACTAGATTACGAGATCTTGTATTATTTCCCTTTGATTAACTTTTTTTATTCCTAAACAAATTTACTTCTGAGATTGTTTTAGGATAATACATTTAATATTTAACTGTGTTTTTAAGGATGAATTGCATTTTGTTCTCTAAATTTACTTTCATTCTTATCCAGAAAGTGACTAAATAACTAAATGTTATTAGTTATGGTGTTTATTTGACACTCTGTCTTGGTATAGTATAGAAATCAGAATCTAAAGCATGAAATGCAAAGGGAGAAAGACAATAGAAGTTGCATAAATCCCCTGCCCACATTCCCTACCTTCTGACCCTCTGCTAGAGGATCATGTCTCACTCCTTCTAGCATCAAAGAATGACTACTCTGTAGATCCTCCTGTCCCCTTTTACATCACTGAATATAGTTCCTCTCACAATCTTGAAGTCAGTAGTATTTTTATTCCAATCTTTAGTTTAAAAACCTAAGTATAGGTTTATCTGTTTTAAAAAAAAGGTAGAATAATTTTTAAATACATGTTCATTTGACGAGAAAGCCTTTGTACTTCAAAACTCTGCTATGCCACTCACAGTCATCCTTTAAAACCTAGAAACTGACTCTTAATACTTTTAGCTATAACATAAATTTTGTCACAGAAAGCAAAACAATATAAAAAGCCAAGAGTAAAGAAAGAAAAACATGGTCATAAAAGAAAAAAATAAAATATACTTTTTTACGGTTTAAAGAAAATTCATCTTAGTTTTTCTTACCATTTGTCCATGTCTAACCAGTAATGCTCAAAATTCTCCCAGCCAGGCTTCAGCAATATGTGAACCGTAAACTTCCACATGTTCAAGCTGGTTTTAGAAAAGGCAGATTGCCAACATCCGCTGGATCATTGAAAACGCAAGAGAGTTCCAGAAAAACATCTATTTCTGCTTTAATGACTATGCCAAAGCCTTTGACTGTGTGGATCACAATAAACTGTGGACAATTCTGAGAGAGATGGGAATCCCAGACTATCTGACCTGCTGCTTGAGAAACCTATCTGCAGGTCAGGAAGCAACAGTTAGAACTGGACATGGAACAACAGACTGGTTCCAAATAGGAAAAGGAGTACATCAAGGCTGTATATTGTCACCCTGCTTATTTAACTTCTATGCAGAGTACATCATGAGAAACGCTGGGCTGGAAAAAGCACAAGCTGGAATCAAGATTGTCAGGAGAAATATCAATAACCTCAGATATGCAGATGACACCACCCTTATGGTAGAAAGTGAAGAGGAACTAAAAAGCCTCTTGATGAAAGTGAAATAGGAGAGTGAAAAAGTTGGCTTAAAGCTCAACATTCGGAAAATGAAGATCATGGCATCTGGTCCCATCACTTCATGGGAAATAGATGAGGAAACAGTGGAAACAGTGTCAGACTTTATTTTTTTGGGCTCCAAAATCACTGCAGATGGTGACTGCAGCCATGAAATTAAAAGACGCTTACTCCTTGGAAGAAAAGTTATGACCAACCTAGATAGTATATTGAAAAGCACAAACATTACTTTGCCAACAAAGGTCCATCTAATCAAGGCTATGGTTTTTCCAGTGGTCACGTATGGATGTGAGTTGGACTGTGAAGAAAGCTGAGTGCTGAAGAATTGATGCTTTTGAACTGTGGTGTTGGAGAAGACTCTTGAGAGTCCCTTGGACTGCAAGGAGATCCAACCAGACCATTCTGAAGGAGATCAGCCCTGAGATTTCTTTGGAGGGAATGATGCTGAAGCTGAAACTCCAGTACTTGGCCACCTCATGCGGAGTTGACTCATTGGAAAAAACCCTGATGCTGGGAGGCATTGGGGGCAGGAGGAGAAAGGGACGACAGAAGATGAGATGGCTGGATGGCATCACTGACTCAATGGACGTGAGTCTGAGTGAACTCCGGGAGTTGGTGATGGACAGGGAGGCCTGGCGTGCTGCGATTCATGGGGTCACAGAGTCGGACACGACCCCGCAACTGAACAGAGCTGAACTGAACCTGCCTGCCAATGCAGGAGATGTAGATGTGGGTTTGATCCCTGGGTTGGGAACATTTCCTGGAAAAGGACATGGCGATTAACTCTCGGATTCTTGCCTGGAGAATCCCATGGACAGACAGGCCTGGTGGGCTACAGCCCATTAGGGTCGAACAGAGTCAGAAGCACAACTGAAGCATCTTAGTGCACACACACACACTAATGAAAAACCTACTAAGGTTCCCACTGCCCATTGTGGGAAGATCATTGTCTCTGAGGCCTATGCCAGCTCATTGCAGGCATATTCTACAATTGGCAGGTGGCCAGGTAAATTCAGAAAAAAAAAAAATTCACTTTATTCTTCCACTGTTCTTTAGGGATTCAGTGTCAAATTGGGTTCTCTCCATGTATTGAGTGTTTGGAAGCTGGGAAATTTACTTATCATTCTTATCACAATAAAGCAAGCAGATGACTGAATGAAAACAAGAAAGAGAGGAAAGACTAGGTAATACATTATTATTATTTCAACCCCTATGATCATTAATTTTATGTTTCAGTTTGACTGGCCACAGGGTGCTTGGATTAAATATTACTGCTGGGTATGTGTGAGGGTGTTTCCAGATGAGTCTGGCATTTGAATTCCGTGGATTCAGTAGATTGCCCTCTCCAGTGTAGGTTAACATCATTCAATCTACTGTGGGCATGAAAGACATCAAAGGCAGGGGAAGGAGCAATTCAAGTTCTTTTACCTTGCCTCACTGTTTGAGCTAGGATATCTCGTCTTCTCCTGCCCTCAGACTAGGATTTATTTCCCCTAGTTCTCAGATGTTCAGACTTGGACTGAAATACACATGGGCTCTTTAGCTGAAAATGGCAAATGGTGCAACTTCTCAGGCTCTATAATTGCATGAGCTACTTCTGTTAATAACTAGATAATAATTTACTGGTTATGTTTCTCTAGAGGACCCTAATACAGCCCTTTTATGTGGGGACTCTCTAATTTCTATTCATTTTCCGATTTTCTGCCACAGCATGTAAGTAAGGAGGCTCGGTAACATTAAACTGTACTTATTAATCTATAGTAATATAGGTAGGACATAGAATTAATAAATAGCCAGTAGTTCCAAAAGTTCTAAAGTACATTAGAGAAAAACTCTGTGTTTCTCTGGGGTTAATAGTAAAATATACTTTTGCACTTCCTGAAAACCCTTGAGTTTGATAGAGAAGAGAGGGAAAATCTGAAGTGAGATGGCAAGAAGAATCCAATTTTTCAATAAATTTCTACATAAAGATAAATAAAATCAACCACGATGTTTTCTAATATTTTCATTCTTTCACAAATGAAGATAACAGTATTGAACAAAAATCCAAATTGATTAAACTCATATTTGGGTACAAGGAACTCTTTAAGTTCAAGTTATTTGATGAAAGGAAATTCTTCTGTTATGTAGCTATGTTTACATAAATTCATCTAAAACTTATTGTATTAGGCTTCTCCAGAGGAACAGAACTAATAGGTGATATATGTATGGAAAAAATCTATTATGTAATTATAAATTATGAGGATTACATTATTATTACATTATTATTTCATGAAATCATTATACAGGGAAGTAGATATAATTATTAAATAAAACATATAAGGTTCAGTTCAGTGCAGTTCAGTTGCTCAGTCATGTCAGACTCTTTGCGACCCCATGAATTGCAGCACACCAAGTCTCCCTATCCATCACCAACTCCTGGGGTTCATTTAAACTCATGTGCATTGAGTCGGTGATGCCATCCAGCCATCTCATCCTCTGTCGTCCCCTTCTCCTCCTGCCCCCAATCCCTCCCAGCATCAGAGTCTTTTCCAATGAGTCAACTCCTCGCATCAGGTGGCCAAAGTATTGGAGTTTTCAGCTTTAGCATCAGTCCTTCCAAAGAACACCCAGGACTGATCTNTCTCAGAATTGTCCACAGTTTCTTGTGATCCACACAGTCAAAGGCTTTGGCATAGTCATTAAAGCAGAAATAGATGTTTTTCTGGAACTTTCTTGCATTTTCCATGATCCAACAGATGTTGGCAATTTGATCTCTGTTTCCTCTGCCTTTTCTAAAACCAGCTTGAGCATCTAGAATTTCACGGTTCATGTATTGCTGAAGCCTAGTTTGGAAAAATTTGAGCATTACTTTACTAGCATATGAGATGAGTGCAATTGTGTGGCAGTTTGAACATTCTTTGGTATTGCCTTTCTTTGGGATATTATAAGGTACTTCACGTTATTATTAAAGCTGAGAAATCCCCATATCTTCAGTTGGTAAGCTGGAGACTCAAGAACCAACAGTGTGGTTCCAGTTTGAGTCCAGAGTCTTGAGAAACAGGGAACCTGATATTCTAGTCTGAAAGTTGACAAGCTCAAGACCCAAGAAAAGACAGTGTCTCAACTCATGTAGTTGGGCAGGACAAATTCTCTCACTTGAAGGAGAGTCTACCTTTTTGTTCTATTCAGGCCTTCATCTGATTTGATGAGAACCACCGTGAACTTCCAGATGTCCAAGCTGGTTTTAGAAAAGGCAAAGGAACCAGAGATCAAATTGCCAACATCCGCTGGATCATGGAAAAAGCAAGAGAGTTCCAGAAAAAACATCTATTTCTGCTTTATTGACTATGCCAAAGCCTTTGACTGTGTGGATCACAATAAACTGTGGAAAATTCTGAAAGAGATGGGAATCCCAGACCACCCGACTTGCCTCTTGAGAAATCTGTATGCAGGTCAGGAAGCAATAGTTAGAACTGGACATGGAACAGACTGGTTCCAAATAGGAAAAGAAGTACGTCAAGGCTGTATATTGTCACCCTGCTTATTTAACTTATATGCAGAATACATCATGAGAAACGCTGGGCTGGAAGAAACACAAGCGGGAATCAAGATTGCCGGGAGAAATATCCATAACCTCAGATATGCAGATGACACCACCCTTATGGCAGAAAGTGAAGAAGAACTAAAGAGCCTCTTGATGAAAGTGAAAGAGGAGAGTGAATAAGTTGGCTTAAAGCTCAACATTCAGAAAACGAAGATCATGGCATTTGGCCCCATCACTTCATGGGAAATAGATGGGGAAACAGTGGAAACAGTGTCAGACTTTATTTTTTGGGGCTCCAAAATCACTGCAGATGGTGACTGCAGCCATGAAATTAAAAGATGCTTACTCCTTGGAAGAAAAGTTCTGACCAACCTAGATAGCATATTAAAAAGCAGAGATATTACTTTGGCGACTAAGGTCCATCTAGTCAAGGCTATGGTTTTTCCAGTAGTCATGTATGGATGTGAGAGTTGGACTGTGAAGAAAGCTGAGCACTGAAGAATTGATGCTTTTGAACTGTGGTGTTGGAAAAGACTCTTGAAAGTCCGTTGGACTGCAAGGAGATCCAACCAGTCCATTCTGAAGGAGATCAACCGTGGGATTTCTTTGGAAGGAATGATGCTAAAGGTGAAGCTCCAGTACTTTGGCCACCTCATGCAAAGAGTTGACTCACTGGAAAAGACTCTGATGCCGGGAGGGATTGGAGGCAGGAGGAGAAGGGGACGACTGAGGATGAGATGGCTGGATAGGGTCACTGACTCCACGGGCATGGGTCTGGGTGAACTCCGGGAGTTGGTGATGGACAAGGAGGCCTGGCGTGCTTCAATTCATGGGGTCGCAAAGAGTCGTACATGACTGAGCTACTGAAATGAACTGAATTGAACCCATGTTGGAAAAGATTATGCTATTTCCAAGCTACTAATGCAGATATTAACCTCATCTAAAACACCCTTATAAATACATCCAAAATAAGGCTTAACCGAATATTTGGTAACTCTGTGGCTTGGCCAAGTTGACATATAAAATTACTCATCCTACTTAGTAATAGGAGTGAAAAGTGAAGAAAGATCTTTTTTAGAGATAGATTGAACTTTAGAATATTCTGGAAAAGCCACTTTTCAGAGCTACATAGTAGGCATGATCTGCGGGAGAGGGAGCTATATTTTTACTGAAGAAAATGCCCCTAAGTAACAATGGCTTCTTTTTATAACTTCAATTATGTCTAAGTTTGCTTCAGGCTTCATATCTTTCTGGAAATCAGGAAACCTGAACTACATTGATGTATTGATCCAGAGCTCATTTTAGTAACTATGTTTAACATTTCCTGTCACAAGGAAGAAACTATTTTTATTTCTACAGCATTTTGTAAATATATATGTTGTGAAAAACCTAGTTAAACAACTAATTCCTGTTTAGAGAGAAAATACATTTAACATGTATTTGAAATGCCAAAGAGAAATGCTCTCAGTAATGATTTTTCAACAAACTTGTACGTTTCACAAATTTATATTATAGTTCCCCTTGTGTTTCAAGGGGAAAACATTCCTCCTATGAATTCCTTTTTCAAAATATTAATGTTATAGAATCATAATTCTTTAGGAAATATTTTCTTTTTATAAGAAAAATGAAAAATATGTATCAACCCATCTTCAAATTATTAGACACATGAATATGATAAAGACTCAGGGTCCAATTTAATTTTATCCTAGGTCAGCTTGTTAGCTCAAAGAATCTTTAAGAAACAGTGGTTGTTTTAATCCATATCAGATAGTGGAGTGTGTAGGTATGTGTGTGTCCTCATGCTGAGTCATGTATGACTCTTTGCGAACCCATGGACTTTAGCCAGCCGGATTTTTCTGTCTATGAGATTTTCCAGGCAAGAATAATGGAGTGGGTTGCCATTTCCTCCTCCAAGGCATCTTCCCAACACAAGGATATAATCAGCATCTCTTGCACTGTTGGGCAGCTTCTTTACAACTGTGCCACCTGGTAAACCTTTATACAGGACATTGTGCTTTACTTATGACTGTGGCCAAGAGAGGAAATGTCTAAGTTCTTTGAGATAACACAGTGGGAAGTCAGCAATTGTAGCCCAGGCACTGAACAGCTCTTTCTACAGTACCTCACATTATAATTGATTACTCCAAGAGGAACTTGGCATTTTGAGGGTCTCTGACCAGCCTCCTACCTGACCATGGTTGTGGTCAAGAACCTCATTTAGAGATAATTTGCCTTTCCTCACAATCCAATGTTCCAGAGTATTTGCTGTGCAAAGACAGGAGCTTGGACAGAGGATTTTCAATTAGGAATTTACTGACAGTTCAGAGAGAGAGAGAATACTGACTCTGATGAACAGGGGGCTGACTGATTTGCACATATAGGATGGCTTAGTGCCTTGAACAGTGAGTGGTTAGATTTATTCTGGAGGGGCAGCATCAGAACATTCGTAAGTATGGAAATTGAAGCCATACTGCACAGGCTGGCTGTGCCACTTTCTGGCTCTTGCTTAATCTCGCTTGAAACCTAATACGCATTACTTAGAAATACAATATTTATTTTTTATGTAAAATATGAAATGTGCTCAAATCTTCTAACTGCAAGAGTGGGATAGTTCAACCTATCCTCTTGAGCACCTTCAAGTTCAACTCACTTATGTGTGGCACTCAGGCCACCTGGATGACAGCATAGAACAAAGAAACTTATCTACAAAGGTTTTTCTTATCATATATTTTAAATAATTTTTCTGTGCTCATTTTCTCATATTTGAGCTATCTCTGTGATAGATAATTAAGTATAATTTTGATGTGTACTCAGTTGCTCAGTCTTCCCTTGTGGCTCAGTTGGTAAAGAATTTGCCTGCAATGCAGGAGACTCGTGTTCAATTCCTGGGTCAGGAAAATCACCTGGAGAAGGAAATGGCAACCCACTCCAGTATTCTTACCTGGAGAATCCCATGGACAGAGGAGCCTGGCAGGCTACAGTCCATGGGGTCACAAGAGTCAGACACGACTTAGCGACTAAACCCCCCATCACCACTCACCACCACCCAGTTGCTCAGGCATGTCCAACTCCTTGTGGCCCCATAAACTGCAGCACACCAGACTCTTTTTTCCATGGGATTTCTCAGACATGAATACTGGAGTGGGTTGCCATTTCTTCCTTCAGTGAATCTTCCTGACCCAAGGTTATAACCAGTGTCTCCTTCATTTCCTGCATTTCAGGTAAATTCTTTACCCCCGAGCCACTGGGGAAGCCCCTATAGCTTTGCTAGCTGATAACAATTTTATATACATATTAGGCTGTGTACTGGAGGTCTGTTACATCTAATCCATTAGTCATATGGATTAAAAAGAAAAAGTCTCTCCTTAAAAAAATTGTCTCCCTTGGGTATTTACACTCATTTTATAACCATGTACAGTCAGTTTATTGAAAGCTGTTGAACTGGCTGTTGTCTGTTCAGACATTTTTAAATTCTAACAATAGCAAGGTCAAATAAAATCAGTAGGTAATATCATGAGGAATGTCACACTTTATGATTTGAAAAATCAAATTCACTTGCACCCACTGCAAAATATCCCATTGCCTGTCTCATTAAACAATGGTCATTATATATCATTGTATTTATGGGAGAAATATTGAAAGAAAAACTTGAACATGTTGATATTTTTATCAGAGTTATCCATCACCATAATAAGTAACCAAAGTCCCTTTGAAAATAATATATCTAGCAATGCATAGATTCCAAAGAACTGATTTCTGTGTAACACACTTTGGGATGCATTAATATGAATGTTACGCTAATTTGTCTGCCTTTGACCTAGAGTTTATTTAAAATCCTAGAGGATTTTCAAGAAGCTATTACTTCATTAAATTAACTCACAAAGCAAAGCTAACTTCCATCTCTTATTTTATTAAAACAAATTAATCTGAAAAAATTATTTGAAGAATGAGTCAACACAAGCTCTTTAAGAAGCATAGTTCAGTTTAAGCTTTAGTTGATATCTGCAGTAACAGTTTAAAAAACTAGAGTCAAATATTCCTGAATTTAATTCCCAACTTTACTACTTACTAGCTTTATGTTCTTAGGTATGCTATTTATAGTATTTTAATTCCTAGTATATTCAACAATAAATTTCAGTAAATGGTAATGTCTATCTCAGAGAGTTTTATAAGAATTAAATATAATAACTATATAAGGATTTAGTCTTTGGTACTAAATATATATGCAGATGACACCATCCTTATGGCAGAAAGTGAAGAGGAACTAAAGAGCCTCTTGATGAAAGTGAAAGAGGAGAGTGAATAAGTTGGCTTAAAGCTCAACATTCAGAAAACGAAGATCATGGCATCTGGCCCTATCACTTCATGGGACATAGATGGGGAAACAGTAGAAACAGTGTCAGACTTTATTTTTGGGGGCTCCAAAATCACTGCAGATGGTGACTGCAGCCATGAAATTAAAAGATGCTTACTCCTTGGAAGAAAAGTTATGACCAAACTAGATAGTATATTCAAAAGCAGAGACATTACTTTGCCAACTAAGGCCCATCTAGTCAAGGCTATGGTTTTTCCTGTGGTCATGTATGGATGTGAGAGTTGGACTGTGAAGAGGGCTGAGTGCTGAAGAATTGATGCTTTTGAACTGTGGTGTTGGAGAAGACTCTTGAGATTCCCTTGGACTGCAAGGAGATCCAACCAGTCCATTCTGAAGGAGATCAACCCTGGGATTTCTTTGGAAGGAATGATGCTAAAGGTGAAGCTCCAGTACTTTGGCCACCTCTGCAAAGAGTTAACTCATTGGAAAAAACTCTGATGCTGGGAGGGATTGGGGGCAGGAGGAGAAGGGGACGACAGAGGATGAGATGGCTGGATGGCATCACCGACTCAATGAACATGAGTCTGAGTGAATTCTGAGAGTTGGTGATGGACAGGGAGGCCTGGCGTGCTGCGATTCATGGGGTCGCAAAGAGTTGAACACGACTGAGTGACTGAACTGACTGACTGACTAAATATATAGTTATTATTAACTGTCTCTTAATTATTATTTATAGAACATGAATTTGTAACAGGAAATTGTGTAGAGAAAAATTCAAACTGTTACTCAATTCAGATATTTACTCTGAGTGTAATCACAACGTTTCTGCAATTTGAGAATATGGTTTCTTTTTGAAATCTTTTAAGTGTGAAATTATTAAACATTAAATTCAAAATATGAGCATTTTAAGGTAAATATTTATGGTAGCCTTTCACTGAATAGTATCACAATAAAAGTCCTATAGATTAAATAACATTTCTAACTTCATGGTCCAATTTTTTAGACAGGATATAAGTAGAATAAAGCAACCATCCCATATCAAGGGGTAGCAAGTGACAAGTGATAAAGAATTTGAGATGAATGAAATCATTATGGACTTATGGAGGTAATAAATCTTAATTGTAAGTTTTAAGAAAGGATAGAATTTAAATTCATAGATTTCATAGAAATTCATAAAACTTAGATTCTTAAGTATTTGGTTAAATATGAGTAAGAAATTTAAGAATGAAAATTTTATGATGCATTTGGGAAATTAAGAATGGACTTTTTTATTTAGAATGAAATTCTTATAGGAAGGAAGAGGTTGAAAAATCTTTGGGAATTCTTGAATATTAGAAAAGATATATAACCTGACTTGGGACTTCCCTCGTGGCTTAGAGGTAAAGAATCTGACTACAATGCAGGAGACCAGAGTTAGATCCTTGGGTATGGATGATCCCCTGGACAAGGAAACGGCAACACACTCCCATATCCTGGTTGGGAAAATACATGGATGGAGGAGGCTGGAGGGCTACAGGGCTGCAAAGAGTCAGAAGCTACAGAGCACTTAACCTGACTTACCATGCAAAAGTGTCAATTAAATTAAAGTGCAATCCTAATAAACCAATGGGAGAAGTAAAAAGATACATATTTAAAGTTTTTTCCTTAAGGATTTTTTTCAGAATGGTTTATCATCTATTTGACATCACTTAAATAAATCTGGTCCCATCACTTCATGGGAAATAGATGGGGAAACAGTGTCAGACTTTATTTATTTGGGCTCCAAAATCACTGAACATGGTGATTGCAGCCATGAAATTAAAAGACGCTTACTCCTTGGAAGGAACGTTATGACCAACCTAGATAGCATATTCAAAAGCAGAGACATTACTTTGCCAACAGAGGTCTGTCTAGTCAAGGCTATGGTTTTTCCAGTGGTCATGTATGGATGTGAGATTTGGACTACTCTTGAGAGTCCCTTGGACTGCAAGGAGATCCAACGAGTCCATCCTAAAGGAGACCAGTCCTGGGTGTTCATTGGAAGGACTGATGCTTAGGCTGAAACTCCAATACATTGGAAAAGACCTTGATGCTAGGAGGGATTTGGGGCAGGAGGAAAAGAGGACAACAGAGGATGAGATGGCTAGATGGCATTACTGACTCGATGCACATGAGTTTGAGTGAATTCCAGGAGCTGGAGATGGACAGGGAGGCCTGGCGTGCTGCAATTCATGAGGTCGCAAAGAGTTGGACATGACTGAGCAACTAAACAGAACTGAAATAAATCATGATGCTTTAATTGATTATCCAGATATTAGCTCCTCCCCAACATACATATGGCTCTTATCTTTCCCACCCCTCTTCAATCCTTTTTCAAGTTTCCATAACAAAATAATCATTCAAAGCACATCATGCTATTTTTAGATTTACTTTACAAGACTTATCAGTTACTGAAAAATTCCACTGGACATGTCTCATCTTTTTTCTGTACCACATCTCCATACTGGAGGGGAGGTTTTCTCTCTGCACTTCCGATTCCAACACACACACACACACACACACACACACACATTCTCCTTAGCTCTGCTAGCTCCTATCTCTTTGCATCTGGTCTTTTTCACTCTTCACTTCTGCAGTACATCCATATTCTCCTCCCTTCTCAGGGAAGGGCAGTGTCCTCTTCCTCCAGACTTCCAATGTCAGTCTGACACCCAGGATGCCACTTTCCTCATTATGGTGGGATTATTACAGCATTTTCTTAGCAAAGGCTGCTTTCTCTCTCTTCCTAGGGTTCTTGCTCTGATTATAAGCAAAGACAAAAATTCTTCCTAAATTATTGTATAGACACAGCAGGTAGTCAAATGCTATTGAAAGAAAGTGAAGTCGTTCAGTCACATCAGACTCTTTGCAACACCATGGACTGTAGCCTACCAGGCTCCTCAGTCCATGGAATTTTCCAGGCAAGAGTACTGGAGTGGGTTGCCATTTCCTTCTCCAGGGGATCTTCCCAACCCAGGGACTGAACCTGGGTCTCCCGCATTGCAGGCAGATGCTTTACCATCTGAGCCACCAGGGAAGACAGTCAAATGCTATTAGAAATGGCTAAGTGACTAGGAAATTCTTCCTATGAATTAAGTGAAAAACAGTTACAGATTAGTATATATCATGAAGTTCCTTTTTTGGCAGAAAATATGTACATAAAATATCTGACATTTTTAGCAAATAGTTAATAGTGGTAATATTTTAAGAATGATATGATTTTCTCTTATTTCTTATATTTACTTCTAAACACTATGAAGATTTTATAATATTCATGTTAGTTTTATGAGAGAAAATAATGTTTTCATTTGATGTATAAATCAACTACATACATTGACTTAAATGATTTTACAGTGCAAATATAGTATGCAGTTATTAATATATTTGAATAGTTATAAAGACACTGCTATTTTGTTGTATATATAATAAATGCCAGTCTTATATTTAGTACTTAAAATATACATTTGCATTGTATCCTCTGTCCACTTCAAAATAAGTATTTTTCCCTATTTTTCCATAAAGAGGCACAGAACGTTTAAGTGATTTGTCCAAAGTCACACAGATAGTAAATAGTAAAGCCAGAATTAAAATCAAGTTTTTCTTATTGTTGTTCAGCATTATATGTGGTTGTTCTCTAGAAAGAAAATTCATTCAGCTAGAAACAAAAGATGTTTTTATGGATTTGGTAGCCAAGAGATATTTATTGTTTACACAGCAGAAGATAGAATAGCTGAGGGAGATAGTAACCAATTTTAGGAGTTTTAAGGTTTAGGGTAATTTGATTTTTTCAGTTCATGTGACTCTTGATTTTGTCACATGGAAATTTTATCTTGCTATGTATACCGTTGAATCAGCCTGGAGGGGAATTAATCCAACTAAATGTTACAGTTATTTTCTAAAATGCTGATTCCACATAAAACCAATGGGCTATTTTAAGACTCCATGAAGAGTTCATTGGCATCATTAGGGTCTGCTGTGTTGCACATTGTAACCAAATTATATCTTTATCAACATTGAAAATGTTGTTGCTGCAGTAGAACTGATGAGTGTATTGAAAAAGCAGGACTTTCCATCATATTCTTTGGAAGAAATTTGACTCTATGAGCTTTAGGTTTATAAACTTTTGACTGTCAGAGGAAAGATCATTAGGGAGCTAAAGCTGAAGAATTTCTGTTGTGTTCATTTCTGCTATGCAGCAAAATGGCTCCATTAGAGATTTTATATACATATTCTTTTTATATTCTTTTCCATTATAATTTGTCACAGGATGTTGAATATAGCTCCCTGTGCTATACAGTAGGACTTTGTTGTTTATCCACCCTATATATAAGAGCTTGCATCTGAAAATCACAAACTCGCAATACTTCCCCCATCCAATCCCCTCCCTTTGGCGACCACAAGCCTGTTCTCTCTGCCTGTGAGTCTGTTTGGTTTCTAGAAACAGAATGCTATGTTCATTTGAGTCACATTTTAGAATCCACATGTAAGTGATATCATCCGGAGTTTGTCTTTCTGATTTACTTCACTTAGTATGAAATCTCTAGGTCCATCCATGTTGTTGCAAATGGCATTATTTCGTTCTTTATTATGGATAATAGTCCCTTGTATACATGTACCACATGTTTCAATTCAATTATAGTTCTGTCTAGGTATATGCTCAGTAGTTGGATTTCTGTGTCATATGGCAAATTTATTTTTAGTTTTTTTAAGGAATCTTCATAATGTTTTCCATAATGGCTGTACCAATTTACATTCCCACCAACAGTAAGAGAGTTTCCTTTTCACTACCCCTCTCCAGTGTTTGTTATTTGTAAACTTTTTAATGATGGCCATTCTGACCAGTGTGAGGGTACCCTATTGTAGTTTTAATTTGCAAGTCTCTAACAATTAGTGATGATGAGCATGTTTTCTTGTGCCTATTGACCACCTGTATGCCTTCTTTGGAAAGATGTCCATTTATATCTACTGCCATTTTTCTATTTTTTTTTAATTGAGTTGTTTGTATATTTTGGAAAGTAAGTCCTCCTGGTTTCATCAATTACAAATATTTTATCCCATTCTGTGGGTTATTTTTTCATTTGATTTATAGTTTATTTTTCTGTACAGAAGCCTGCAAATTTGATTAGATTTCATTTGTTTATTTTTACTTTTATAACAGTATTATCCTCTGTGAACTAACTTAAAACTATCCTAACAGTTCTCCAGTGCTCTCGAACTTCTGGCCTTTGTGATCTGAGTTTACATTATGAAGGAAAGGAATTAAATTTAGAAAAGAGAAACAGGAAAGGAAAGAAGAAAAAGTAATATAACAAGATTTCAGTGGAAACAAGAAGAGATAGCATATAGAATATAGATGGAGAAGTTTCTGTTATCTGTGCATTGCTCTCAGAAATGGCTAGAAAACAGTAACAGTGAGTTCAGAGGAGCAGTCGGTCAATATAGTCTGACACGTATGTTTACAAAAGTCACCAGCTATCTTAGGAGACTATAGTTTCTCTCAGAAAAGAGCAAGAGAGAGAAGGACAGAGACAAACATGGAAAGAGGGACTTTAAAGCATGACTTACCCAGTTATGGAGACTGGCAAAACTGCAGGACAGTTTGGCAGTCCAGAAAACCAGGGAAGGGTTGATATGGCAACTCAAGTTCAAAGGCAGACTGAGGAGGCCAAATTCTCTCTTATTTGGGAACCTCAGTCTGTTTTCCTTTAGGCCTTAATTTATTGGCTGAAGCCCATCCACGTTATGCTTTACTAAAAGTCTACCGATTTAAATGTTATCCTTATTTAAAATATACCTCATAGCAGCATCCCGACTTGCACTTGACCAACTACCGTGGCCTAATCAAGCTGACACATAAAATTGAGCATCACAAAATACTACAATAAATGTGATGGATTTATCTTGGAAAAAAACACAAAATTTGCTTTTAGAAGTAGATGTTGGAAAGGTTACAGCTTGAGAGTTATTGTGAAGTGGTGGAAGGAGGTTTACCTAATTTTGGCCAGAAAGGAGCGATGCCAGAGGTGGGAGGATGTGGCTCATAACTCAGTGGGGTAACTGAGCTGGCAGATGTTCGAGGTGTGTCTGTGGGTGCATTTGATTTATTTCAGTGTGGCTCTATTCAATTCAGTGCAGCTTTCTATACTTACCTAGTGTTTCTTATGAACTGAAATCATGCGCTAGGGAACCTAAATTTTGTTCTGCTTAAATTGTTTCTTAATGTGTCAATTGTATTGAAACAAACTCTCACTTTAAAAACAAAAATAACTGCATTTAAATTTATGGTGATAGGTTGGGGGGGGGATGAATAGAATTACCAAGATTTATGCTACCATCAATGTTCCTTGCAAAGGAGTCTAACTCCTTTGCTGAAAGAGAAAGTGATGGGCAGGAAAATCCAAAAATATATAGAGGTCTGCTTCAGGCACACTAGATACTGAGTAGGTAGTCAGTAAAGATTTATTGAATGACTGTGTAAATGAGTAAACAAAGGAATTCTTACAGTGAATAGAAATTGAAGTGATTTTTGCATCAGGCAGTGGAATTCTATGTTGGCACTGATTGCTTACCTGAGTTAAAAGATCATTGCATTGATCCAAGGTAGATCATGAACATCATGGTAAGACACAGAACTGATACACTGTATATATCTAAGGATGAGAAACTAAAGTAAGACAGGAAATAAACTTAGGAGGAAGAATAACAGAGAGAAAGAGGTGGGCAGAGAGAGCATGAGAGGTGTGAAAGCAAGAGGCATCCCGATGAGGACAAGAAGCTCCAGTGGAGCTGAAGGATGCCCAGCTGAAAGCTTTTGAACCAGT
The DNA here is from genome assembly GCA_006408695.1 of Aepyceros melampus. Taxonomy (NCBI): domain Eukaryota; kingdom Metazoa; phylum Chordata; class Mammalia; order Artiodactyla; family Bovidae; genus Aepyceros; species Aepyceros melampus. The sequence continues at coordinate 110,438 of SJXQ01007712.1, read as the reverse complement.
GGCCTCTAAGTGACATCACAGACTTACCGTACTTCATAGCTCTATCTCCAATAGTGATGTCAACCCTTTGTTGGGGACTGTGGCCATTTACATGATTCCTGTTTTGGTCAGCTTTGTCTAGAAAATTGGGTGGGAGTGAGCCCATCATGGAAATACTCCAGCTGAGAGGTGAGGAGGAAATTAGCATTTTCTATTTGCCACCCAAGTACCATGAAAATCATAAGCAATCAAATTAGGTTTATATAGCCAGGTCAGTTCAGTTCAGCTCAGTCATGTCCGACTCTTTGCGACCCCATGAATCGCAGCACGCCAGGCCTCCCTGTCCATCACCAACTCCCGGAGTTCACTCAGACTCACGTCCATTGAGTCCGTGATGCCATCCAGCCATCTTATCCTCAGTCGTCCCCTTCTCCTCCTGCCCCCAATCCCTCCCAGCATCGGGGTCTTTTCCAATGAATCAATTCTTCACATGAGGTGGCCAAAGTACTGGAGCTTCAGTTTTAGTATCATTCCTTCCAAAGAAATCCCAGGGTTGATCTCCTTCAGAATGGACTGGTTGGATCTTCTTGCAGTCCAAGAGACTCTCAAGAGTCTTCTCCAACACCACAATTCAAAAGCATCAATTCTTTGGTGCTCAGCCTTCTTCACAGTCCAACTCTCACATCCATACATGACCACAGGAAAAACCAGAGCCTTGACTAGACGGACCTTAGTCGGCAAGGTAATGTCTCTCCTTTTGAATATACTATCTAGGTTGGTCATAACTTTTCTTCCAAGGACAAGCGTCTTTTAATTTCATGGCTGCAGTCACCATCTGCAGTGATATTGGAGCCCCCAAAAATAAAGTCTGACACTGTTTCTACTGTTTCCCCATCTATTTCCCATGAAATGATGGGACCAGATGCCATGATCTTCGTTTTCTGAATGTTGAGCTTTAAGCCAACTTTTTCACTCTCCTCTTTCACTTTCAATGGGCTGCTACATTGCAAAGTATATGTACCTTCACCTAAGACCAGAGTACACATTAGTGTTGTCATTGCTTTGGTTGTTATTAGTTTTATTATCAATAAGATGTCAAAAGTAGTCTTTAATTACTGGAGAGATCAGATTCTATGTTCCTCAAGGAAAAAGTGAAATCACCTCTGATTTTTATGTTTTATGGTCTTATTAAACAATTGAATCACAGAAAAACTTAAATAGTTTATTAAATTTAATTTATCCTTACTTGCCCATGTACATATATGTACCTGACAGTTTGGTTACTTGGGAAGAATTTATTATATATATGAAATCAAATTTAAGAGAACATTTTCAGATTTCTACAGGTACCCTGAAGAGCTGCATTTAAAGAACATCCACAATTATTAAACCTTTAGCAACCACTGCTTTACTCCTCTCTGGTTTACTTAGCATCAGTAATTTCCACCTAACTGGATGATAGACCTCAGGTCTTATTATAATGTTACTTTTCCAAAGTGTAAAGTTAAAAAAAAACCCCTCAGTTTCACTTTGCTAGAAACTGTAATTTCAAACTTTAGAAGCTATAAGAATCATATGGGACACTTAAACTTAACATTCAGAGTCCCTAGCCCTGGTCCTGGAAATATACATATATATATATATATATATTTAGTAGATTTGGGGTAAGAAGCAGGATTGGTGTCTGAATCCACAAATTGGAAGAACATGAGGAATTTTTTCCAGCATTTCAGGCATTTACTAATGATCTACTCAAAATCTTAGGGATTGCCATTAGGGTTGCTTCCAGTTCTTGGCTATTGTGAGCTACTGCTGTGAAAATTTTGTACATGTATCCTTGTTCACTGTGTGCAGGTTTTCTAGAATCTAAGAGGCAAAATTGCTGGGTCCTAGAGGAAAACACCGGAGAAGGCAATGGCCACCCACTTCAGTACCCTTGCCTGGAAAATCCCATGGACAGAGGAGCCTGGTGGGCTGCAGTCCATGGGGTCGCTAGGAGTCAGACACGATTGAGCGACTTCACTTTGACTTTTCACTTTCATGCATTGGAGAAGGAAATGGCAACCCACTCCAGTGTTCTTGCCTGGAGAATCCAATCCCAGGGACGGGCGAGCCTGGTGGGCTGGCATCTGGGGTCACACAGAGTTGGACACAACTGAAGCGACTTAGCAGCAGTAGCAGCAACACTGTAGAGATTCCAATGCAGACAATCTGTGGGTCACAGTTTGAGAAATAGTGGCCTGGAATGATCAATCCTACCAGTTGATCAATTTGGTCATGTCAGTATGACTGATTAATTTTTCATCCAATCAACTCATTTGAACTGAAAGACAAGTTAAATCAAATGACACTCTGGTTAGAAGCATAAACATAACTTCATTGTATGGCATTAGATCAATATTTTAACTTTCCAGCAGCTCAGTTGCTGGCTCTATAAAATTGTAACTATATTTCCTCACTATGTTGTTTAAAAGAAGAACTATTAAAATATTACAAAACAAGTTTTAAATGTGAAGACTTAACAGAAGAATACTCTCAGTGTATTATGGAAATTAAATAATTAGTATGAGGGGAATTGATTTCAATGTTATGTAAAAGTACATGTTTCTATGCTACAAGGAGTAGCTTGAATTCTGATATGATTTGATCTACTATTTTTATACTGAATATGCATTACTGGAAATAGGTCACAGCAGGAAGACAGATTAAGGCAGTTTAAAGGAAAATAGAAACTGTAGAAACTATAAAAAATAAATTTGCAATTACAATAAGAGAGCAGAGCTGTCTCTTTTTCTTTGTTTACTCAGCAGCCAATATAATCATTCTCAATTTCCCATACGCATTACCCTTGCATCTCCTGACGTCTTCTTTCACATTCTTAAAAGGAAGGCAGCATATTTCTTCTGGTTTTAATACTGGAGCAAAGTGTGTTTAGCACTATGAGCAAATGTGGGGCCAAATACACCATAAATATTAAACTTAATAAAGCATAACCCCCTACTGTTGTAATTGAGGGTTAAGACCAAAAAGAAAAAAGTAAAAGAGGAGGCAGAAAAGATAAAACAAGTGAATATGAGAGGATATGAGTGAATAAATATGAAAAAACATACAGTATTTTAATAGATGACTATTAAAGTATAATCAATTTACATTTCATCATTATTGATATTTTGATAGTTTAGACTTTAAACTTTGTATTAAAATTAACAATTGCCTACCACACAGCTCTTCCTTCGTACCATTCCAGCCCCATTTTCTTTGTTATTCCTCTGATATACCCCTCAAGCTCTTGTCTCAAGATCCTTAAACTTGATCTTTCCCTTCCTATATCACACTTCTCCCAAATACCTACATGGTTCACTTTCACACTTTCATCAGATCCTTCTAAAATATCTCCACCTTCCTTGAACTCTCTCACTAAAATCACGTCTCAGAATTTTTGACAGGGGATCCTGTGTTTTCTAAGGGAGCTTTGGCTTTCTTCAAAAGATTGTTCTAAGATAAATAAGGAAGAGTACCTCACCCATTAATGACAGTCTGCCTCATATTCTGAGGCTCCTAGAGAAAATTGGATCAATCGGAGTTGGTGATGGACAGGGAGGCCTGGCATGCTGCGATTCATGGGGTCGCAAAGAGTCGGACACGACTGAGCGACTGAACTGAACTGAATGTTGATGAAGGCCGTCTACTGGAGAATGAGAAATGATGCAAATACATCAAGATAAGGCCTTGTGGTCACTCTTGCTACTCTGGAAAACTCCTCCAGTCTGAACATTAAGACTAGGTGATATCTAAGAGAGGCTATTGCGACAATGTGGTAGCAAATGCCCTTAGTTAAGATGGTATATGCTTAGTTGCTCTGTTGTGCCGATTCTTTATGACCCTTTAGATTGTAGCCTACTAGGCTACTCTGTCCATGGAATTTTTCAGGCAAGATTACTAGATTACTGGGATGGATTACCATTTCCTCCTACAGGGATCACCCTGACCGTATCTGCTGTGTCTCCTGTATTGCAGGTAGATTCTTTACCCACTGAGCCATCAGGGAAGCCCAATTAAGACAGACTCCTTGACAAACAGTTTAAGTCAAGCCTTAATCAGGCCAAGGGAATAAACACTGTAACTCTAGCTGAAAGCAGTGTGGCTGTAGTTGTTGAGCTGAAGTGTCCCTAAAACTGATATAGATAGTGGCAATAACAATGACCTTGATTCTTAATGTAAGCCTTTGGGTGGACAGACAGTATTTTACATTTTGGGTTTGTTGTTGTTGTTTTTAACTGAGTGGCCAGCAGTCCCAGTTCAGCTCAAAATCACAAGTAAATGTTCCATGCTATTTTTGTCCATTAGGGATGCTATAACAAAATACTACAAACTTGGCTTATAAGCAACAGAAACTTATTTTTCATCATCTGGAGGCTGGAAGTTTGTTATCAGAGTGCTAGTTTGGTCAAGGGAAGGCCCCCTTCCAGTTTGAAGACATGATAATGTCCCAACATGGTGAAATGATCTCAAGAACACTAATCCCATTCATGAGGGCCCATCTTCATGACTTAAGCACCTCCCAATATCTTTTAATAAGTCCTTATACTTTCACATTGAGCATTAAGATTTCAAAATATGATTTGGAGTGGGTACAAATATTTAGGCAATTGTACACATAGAACCACTTCTTACTCTCTAACTCTCCAATCCACACTTAGCTACTTTATACAGAAAGATGATTGAAAAGAGGCTAAAATCTCTCTGACCCCAAAAAGGGACAGAGACCTTAATCACCCATCAGATATGCTGGGGAACTTCCAGGAAGAGAGGAACTCATTTATAATTCTGTTGAATACAAGTGCAAAAGTCACCATGCCAGCAGGCCCTGTAGGAAGATCGTCTTCTTTAATTGATGGGGAAAGGAGGCTAAGGAGACCTGTGAATGAGACCATTTGAGCCTATTCAGTGCGCTAATGTCACTTCCACTGCTGAAATGTATAATGGTTCTCCATTCTTGAAGAAAGTGGCAGCTGGACTTATACCAACTACTTATGATTGCTCTTCAATCCAGCTCTCAGTCATTTCCTGAGTGGTCCAACAGAAATTGTATAGAATCTCAGGAGAGGAAAAAATTTAGAACTTTTATTAAGTTTATAAATATAACAAGCATAATAGAGATATAGGATGCTCACATAGCAACCTTACATGACCTTTCCAAGGGAGCTGGAGGATTATGATCAATTCAATAGAGTTGCTTCTCTGGGCTTCTGGTTCAAGATGGCAGAGTAGAAGGACATACACTCATCTTCTGCAAGAACGCTGAAACTGCAACTAGCTGTTGAACAGCCATCAGCAGGAGGATGCTGGAACCCACCAAAAAATGATTCCCCATGTCCAAAGACAAAGAAGAAGCTACAATGAGATGGTAGGAGGGGCACAATCATGATAAAAAACAAATCCCATACCCACTGGGTGGGTGACTCACAAACTGGAGAATAACAACACCAAAGTTTTCCCACCATTGTGAAGATTCTGAGCCCCACATCAGGCTTCACAACTTGGGGATCTGGCAAAGGGACTGGGAATGCCCAGGGAATCTGACCTTGAAATCTAGCAGAATTTGATTGTAGGATTTCCACAGGACTGGGAGAAACAGAGATTCCACCCTTGGAGGGCAAAACAAAATCTTGCACACACCAAGACCCAGAGGAAAGAAGAACTGATGCCACAGGAGACTGAACCAGACCTGCTAGTGCTGGAGGGTCTTCTGTGGAGGCATTGGTTGGCAGTGGCTCATCACAGGGACAGGGGAACTGGTAGAAGCAGTACTGGAAGGTTTCCCTTGGCATAAGTCCCCTTGAAGGTTGCCATTATCCCTGCCATAGAACCTGTAGACCCCACTCTACTCATCAGAAGATAACTGGATTAAATTTAACTGAACAAGGTCCTACCCACCAAAGCATGATATAGTTTTTCCCACCAAGTCCTTCCCATCAGGAAGCTTACGTAAACCTCTTAGCCTCATCCACCAGAGGACAGACAGAAGAAGCAAGAATAACAATTGCTTAGGCTAGAATGAAAGCCACATTATGGAAAATTAATCAGGATAAAAAAGTAGAGAGTTAAATCCTAAAGCAAGGAACATGATAGAATCCCAGAAAGACAACTAAATGAAGTAGAGATAGGCAACCTTCCTGATAAAGAATTCAGAATAATGATAGTGAAGATTACCCAGGATCTCAGAAGCAGAATTGAAAAGATTCAAGAAATGTTTATCCAAGACTTGGAAGAACTAAAGAAGAAAAAAACAGAGATGAACAAGTTTTTAGAAAAAATTAATAGGAAAATAAATGTGGCAGAGGAATGGATAAGTGACCTGGAGGACAGAATGGTGGAAATCACTGGTGCAGAACAGACTATAGAAAAAAAAAATTTAAAAAAAAATGAAGAAAGCCTAAGAGACCTCTGTAACACTGTTAAACACATCAACATTCATATTATAGGGGTCCCAGAAGGAGAAGAGAGAGATAAAGGACATGAGAAAATATTTGAAGAGATAATACCTGAAAACTTCTCTAATATTGGAGAGAAAATAGTCAACCAAGTCCAGGAAGCACAGAGAGTCCTAGGCAGGATAAACCCAAGAAGGAGTGCAATAAGACAGACAGTAATCAAACTGACAAAAGTTAAAGACAAAGATAAAATATTAAAAACAACAAGGGAAAAACAACAAATAACGTACAGGGAATCTCCCATAAGGTTATCAGCTGATTTCTTAACAGAATCTCTACAAGCCAGAATGGAATGGTATGATATATTTAGAGTGATGAAAGGAAAGAGCCTACAACCAAAAATACTCTACCCAGCAAGACTTGCTCAGAGTTGATGGGGAAATCAAAACCTTTACAAACAAGCAAAAGTTAAGCAAATTCAGCACCACTATACCAGCTTACAACAAATGCTAAAGGAACTTCTCTTGGCAGAAAACACAAGAGAAGGAAAAGACCTACACAAAAGAAGCCCAAAACAAATAAGAAAATTGTAATAGGAGAGTGTTAGTCACTCAGTTGGGTCTGACTCTTTGTGGCCCCATGGACTGTGGCCCGCCAGGCTCCTCTGTCCATGAAATTCTCCAGGCAAGAAAGCTGGAGTGGGTGGCCGTTCCCTTCTCCACGGGATCTTTCCAACCCAGGGATGGAACCTGGGTCTCCTGCATTGCGGGCAGATCCTTTACCATCTGAACTACAATACATATCATAATTACTTTAAATGGAAACTGCACCAACCAAAAGACATAGATTAGCTGGGCAGATGAAAATATGCATATATGCACTCCCAATTACTACACTACTCTACTTACTCTCCAAATTGTATGTAATTATTTTATATTGTTAGGTTAATCGTGTTTCCATTATGGCTTGCAATTGTAATTATCTTTATTTTCCTCTGGCTATCAATTATGAAAACTCATAAACATCTTTTACTATTGTGATTATGTAACCATCATTTGTTTAATACCATTGTATCATGACTGGTGAACAGAAGATAATAGAATTCTATATCACTAAAGCTACCATTTAATAGAAAAACCTGCAATTACATTTTAAAAATCCAGATTCATATCAGAATCATCTTGACTTTTTTTGAAGAATGCAAATGCCTCGTATTGCTTTTTCTCTCCAAAGCTCCAGATATATTTCTAATGAGCCCTTATGTTTAAAAACAACTGGACTATATGATGATCTTTTATCTAGCTTGTTTTACTTTTTCTATTTCATATTCAGTGCTCCTATTTCAGTTAGTTTATGTTTTCCAGTTTCTTTGTCTCTTTTTTTCCCTTTGATGTTCTTTCTCAAGCCTTTCTCGAGTGTAATAGAGATTTTTGTATATATATCAGTATACATATAGTATGTATTATATAATTATATATTTTACAAAACATAAATTTTTACCTAGCTAAAAAGTTTATGACATTTTATTCCACTTGCTTGACTTATTACATACAGAATGCTAGATTTCTAATTTATATTCACCCAAAACTTTGATTAGTTATATGTACTTTTGCAGCTAGTATTATTGCTAAAAGTCTGGAAAGTTCATTATCTTTGTGATTAAAAAAAATGTTGAATGAGGCTTGAAACTTCTAATCCAATTCTTAGAATGTAAAGAAACATTATGCTGTAAAAAAAAAAACTGCAAAAAATTAATTAATAATTTTAATTAATACTAAACTAATACTCATTTTGCTCAACTTTCACATAATTTAATGCTAGTGTCAATTATTTGTTTTCATACCTTATTCAAGTTTCTACATTATTTTTAATTGCATTGATCAGCTTCACCTGCATGCAACAAATTCTGGTAAATTCTCTTTTCATTTTTATTCTATTACAGATATTTCTATTTTCTTGTTGTGGCTTCTTAGATACACCTATAATTTTAAAATGAACATTTAGTTTCCAAATACATGAAGTATTTAAAGTATCTTTGATATTAATTTCTTATTTAAATGTTTTTTTTCTTGCAATCACCCTCTATGTTCTTTCGGTCCTCTAATTTTATTGTTAAAGCCTAACTCCAGTACTTTGGCCATCTCATGCAAAGAGTTGACTCATTGGAAAAGACTCTGATGCTGGGAGGGATTGGGGGCAGGAGAAGGGGAAGACAGAGGATGAGATGGCTGGATGGCATCACTGACTCAATGGACGTGAGTCTGAGTGAACTCTAGGAGTTGGTGATGGACAGGGAGGCCTGGCATGCTACGATTCATGGGGTCGCAAAGAGTCAGACACGACTGAGCGACTGAACTGAACTGAACTGAACTTAGGCTTTCAGTGACTAAGTAAAAGATCTCTCTTAGTAAATATCACATTGCAGTTGAATATGTGTGGGTTATTTTCAAATATCTTTCGATATTGATTTCTAACATAGTTCCTCAGTGATAAGAGAACAGACTGCGTGATTTCAATAACTTTAGACCATCAAGTTTTTTGCACCTAGTCTTATGTCCCTGGATATGTTGCAATTTATAGTTTATAATCTATGGTAACTTGAATAGAATTTGTATCTTGCTGTTGTATGAAAATTGTATAAATCTTAACTATATTGAATTGGTTCATAGTGGTTTTCAGATCTACTATATCATTCTACTTCTCTGTATATTTCAATTAATTTTTGAGAGTTGAATATTGAAACTCCAACTAAAAATCTTAATTTATCTACTTAAAAATAATAGTAAAAAATAAGGTTGCTTCTCCTATAGACCCAACTATTTTAGCCACAGTGGTTGTAAATATAGTGTGTTTCACAGACTGGTGGTGCTTGATATTACTGTCTTGGACATTGTCAGTGCCTTCTTTTCTGTTTTACTAGCTCCAAGGATCAAGATCAATTCACAGTTATCAGCATTGGTTTTACACTCAGCATGGTCATCAGAAAAACACATAATGGTCTTAAGTAGGAAAGAAATATGAACAGATAACTGAGGGACAAGATTCTCAGTAAAGTGGAAAGTTCAGTGATGGTGGGGAGATTGATACGAAGGTCCTACAGGTCCATGTTACTCAGGATACAAATGAATGTGGCTCAGAAAGCATGCGCATTTGGTCTCCATATGGATGTGCTCAAATGTCTCCACAAGTAATGCCACCAACTTTAAAATTAATCCAGGTCACCTCATATTTGCAATCTTCAGAGAATATCTACCACTTGCTTTCTTCTTTCTTGTATCTTTAATCCTACCTCACTATACCTGCTTCTCCAGGCTTAGCTCCAAACCAAAACCATGGCCTCTTTTTTTTTTTTTAGTCCACGTTACTCAGGATACAAATGAATGTGGCTCAGAAAGCATGCGCATTTGGTCTCCATATGGATGTGCTCAAATGTCTCCACAAGTAATGCCACCAACTTTAAAATTAATCCAGGTCACCTCATATTTGCAATCTTCAGAGAATATCTACCACTTGCTTTCTTCTTTCTTGTATCTTTAATCCTACCTCACTATACCTGCTTCTCCAGGCTTAGCTCCAAACCAAAACCATGGCCTCTTTTTTTTTTTTTTTTTTCCTCCCCAATTTGACCTGAGTGTTTTTATTCCCAGACAGTTCTTTTTGGTACTTTTTTTTTTTTTTTTTTTAATTTACCCTCAGTCTAACTCACAAACATTCATGCTCACGCTTATAGGCCTTTCTCTCTGAAAAACATGGTTAGACTAAGAAGAGAGGCGGTGACATCAGAATGAAGGCAATAGAAGTAGGAATGGAAAGAAGGAGACACGTTGCTGCTTTCATACAGATGTACTGACACGAATAAACCACAGTTAGAAAACAGATATGGGGAAGAAGAGAACGTGGAGGATGTAAAATGATTTCCAGAATTCCAGCTCTAGTGCTTAATACACCATGGTGCCATTTTCTGAGACTGAAAATACAGAAGAAAGAACAAGGGGAAGGTGGCTAGTTTAGTTTTGACCTATGAGAATACACAGTCTTTTCTCTTAGCTATGATTATTCCTGTCACAAGATGTACTAAGAGCTATATATTTTCTGCAGGGGATAGTTATTTTTAAGATAGACAAGAAAATTGCAAAAGAAACCCACTTGAGAGGACTATTCTTGACCCACTCTGTGCCCAGAGCTTTGTTCCTTGAGGTAATCTAGTTATGTGCCTTTTATGAATCTATCTGTTTCTTGAACTTAGAAATATAGCAAGGTTATCCAAAGATAAATTATTCATTAGGCCTTTTATTTTCCCAAAAGCACCTTATGTAGGGCAAGAATGGTTTCCACTAAAACAATAATTCATGATGTGATATTTACTTGACTTTGATGTCTTTGTAGCACATCTCCTTAGCACCTATGACACTGACCTAAACAACCTTACTTGAAATTGTGAACAGCACTCGAATGACAGGAAACACTTTCTCTATATACTTTTCTCTCAGTGAAAGAAGCTTAATGTTTTGAAGGAAAACCAGATTTTTTTCTCAAAACAATTTTCCACGTTATTAATTCAATAGCTATTAATTAGGCACTTACCATGTTTCATGTTTAAGCCCTAATTTTTATCAGTAACCCCTCTATTCTTCTATTGTTTCTCTATTTTAATTAATCAATTCTTCCTCAGGCTCTCAATTCATTTTATGTGCTGCTTCGAATAAAGCATTGTGTGGCCTTTCCTCCTTCCCAGTGAGTGGTCTAGAACTTCCTTGGGAGCAGGGGCTCTAGCTTTTGAGATTCATGCATACTCATCAAGAATCTTCAGTTATAAGTCAAAGGCAGAAATACAAGTCAAATTATTTTAAGAAGAAACAGAGAACAAGTAAGTAAATTTTGCCTCACCTAAGGTGAAGACCAAGGTATATAAATTATTTTCTGTTATGGATAGACTTAAGTACGTGTGAAATGACATGACTCTATATCTTCATCTCGACTCTCTCTCTACCTGAATGATCTTAATTATTATGTATAAGATGCCAATAGAAAAATCGATCCATGGAATCCAGGGGGAGAAATATATTCTGGGCTAGGAGGTTTACAGAAGTGTCAGGGATCAAGACATGCTTTGAATAATATTCAGATGTTACTCTTACTTTGAAGTATCTATAACAAACTCAATTACCTTAAGGAATTGTGTTGACTTATCTAACAAGGAAATATCAGGGAGAATGTGATTTCAGACACAGTTGTTTTTAAGATTCACACAAGATCAACAGAACTCTCTAATTTCTCAGCTCTGTTTCCTTCTACTTTTTGGTTTCATGTCTCCTTCTGCAAACAGATTTCCTCCATGTGGCTGGTGGAGGTTGCTATTCCCATCAGCCACAATTTCACATTCTACCAACTTAGCCCATGTGGAAAAGAAAGTGTCACTCTTATTTTCATATCTCAAGTTTTGGAAACATTCAGATTGGCCTTAGTTTGGTCAATCAGTCATCTCTGAACAAACCACGGTGCTTAAGACAATCCATGACTTGGTAAGCCTGAATTACATTCAACCTTGGGAACAAAAGATGGGGAAAAACAAAACAAAACAAAACATTCCAGGGTCCCAAATCCACCAAAATGTATGGCATACCTGTAGAGAGAGAATAGTTGAATAGACTGTCCAGGTAGAATATTGGCATGCTCAAAGTATTAAACAGTTCAATAAATATTTTTTAAGTCTACCCTTGTCCAATGTTATGCTAAGTGCTGAGACTAAAAAGATGAGTAAGAAACAGTACCTATCTTGATGCAACAAACTTTCTCTTTATAGATATAGACTTAAAACATATTTATAGCACAACATGGCAAAACAAAAATAAAATATACTCAGGACATTGGGGATACCATGTGGGCACCTAATCCATGTGGCTGAGGCAAGACTATAGAGAAGTCAGATAAGACTTACTGGAGAAAGTGATTTCTGACCTGAATTAGAAAAGCTGAATCAGAATTTGCTGGAAGACGACATGGAGATAGAAGAGGGTGTGTGGTTATACATAATAACACTGTTGGTATAACTGCATGGTGTACAGGTAAGAGCAGGAGAGGAAAAGTCCTGGAAAGATAACCAGGGGACTAATATCCCTGATGGCTCGGAGGTTAAAGCATCTGCTCCAATGTGGGAGACCCGGGTTCAATCCCTGGGTCGGGAAGATTCCCTGGAGAAGGAAATGGCAATCCACTCCAGTATTCTTGCCTGGAGAATCCCATGGACGGAGAAGGCTAGTAGGTTACAGTCCAGGGGTCGCAAAGAGTCGGACACGACTGAGCGACTTCACCAGAGAATATGCTGTTAGACTTTACCTCATAGGGAATGTTTTAGGAGGAGAAGTGACTAGGCCAGACTGCTCTTTACACATATCATTTTGACAATTCTGAAGAAAGAGAGGACAAAAAAAAAAATTGGATAAAAATTACAGTATGCCAAGCCAGAGAAGAAAGCCTGAGATAGTATGAAGGCAGTAGAAATGGAAAAGACAAAGATTAGGAAGATATTTACAGGAATAAATTGACAGGACTTAAGGACAGGGAAGCCTTGTAAATTGCAGTCCATGGAGTTGCAAAGAGTTGGACATGACTGAGTTACTGAACAAGACAAGACTAATTTCCTGGATATGGGAAGTGAGGAAGAAGAACCAAAAATGTCTTCCAGAGTACCAGCCAAAAGTATTAGATGGCTGTTGGAGGAATAACCAGGTAAAGTGTGATGAGTTTGATGTATTGTAGACCATCTAGGTAGAACTAGATATTCAGCCTGATTTTGGATGAGTCTGAATTCAGGGTAAAATCTCAGTTGGAAATACAGAAATATGACTTACCATTATGTAAAAAATGAGTGAGTTTACTCAGAGAGAGCCTGTATAGTGGGTCAAAGATGGATTGAGGAAGAGAGGAATACTATCATTAAAGGTATGGATAGAAGACATCTATCCTATAGATAGATGCAGGATGAGTCGGAGGACACGTTAAAAACAACAGCAACAACTGAAGAATGCAGTATCAAAAGACCATAGAATAGAAAATTTGAAGTGAGGATAATTAGTATTTAAAGTAAGCAGAGAGATCCATGAAATAAGATTCATACAATGTTTCACAATTAGAATTAGAAAATCCTATTAAAGCTCCATTGAGGTTCTTTGGAGGCTAAGAATATATAGAGATTCTTCTCTTTAGAGCTGTGTGATTTCCTAGCAGTACTTAACCACTTTGATTGCAATTTTTCCAGGAAGATGAAAAAATAAAATAAAAAGGATACATACTACTACTACTATTACTAAGTCGCTTCAGTTGTGTCCGATTCTGTGCGATCCCATAGACAGCAGCCCACCAGGCTCCCCCATCCCTGGGATTCTCCAGGCAAGAACACTGGAGTGGGTTGCCATTGCCTTCTCCAATGCATGAAAGTGAAAACTGAAAGTGAAGTCGCTCAGTCGTGTCTGACTCCTAGCGACCCCATGGACTGCAGCCTACCAGGCTCCTCCACCCATGTGACTTTCCAGGCAAGAGTACTGGAGTGGGTTGCCATTGCCTTCTCCGAAAAAGAATACATAGGAAGGTACAGATGGTAAGGAATCCACCTACAACACAAAAGACTGGGATCATTCCCAGGATCCGGAAGATCTCCTGGAGAAGTGAATGGCTACCCACTCCAGTATTCTTGCCAGGAGAATTCTATGGATAGGGGAGCCTGGTGGACTACAGTCCATGGGATTGCAAAGAGTCAGACATGACTGAGCAACTAACACGTTCACAGGATAAAAATACTATAGGAGGAAGAGGAACTTTGAGGAAGCAGATGGAATATAATGATGGTATGACTATGATGTGAAGCTGCACACATAGCAGTTGGCTTGAAATGTGGTTCCTCAAGATAAAGTAACAGAGCAGAATGGACTGCAAAGAGCTGGACAGTACTGAGTGACTAACACTTTCACTTTCTCTTTTCAGGAAGGTATAAAAATAAAAAATAGGCATGCTTCTCTATAGCTTGGCTTATAGTTCATATAATCAGATTGAGGTCTAAGCTAAATTAGAATGCAATCGAGGCTAAAATAAAACTGAGAGATCATAGAGCTTATAAAGTGCACACAGAGAATAAAATGGAAAATGGAGAGGACAAAGTATTAAAGGTTCCTATGAGGTCGTTAAGATTGGGGTGGGGTGGGGAAGAACTCAGGAGTTGAGCAGGAAGACAGATGAATGGTGGTAAGGGAGTGGGCTATTTGAGTTTCAAATTCAGAACAACATTTTAGATGCAAGTGGCCCAGGGCATGCAGAGAAGTGAAACCACTGAATTTAAGAAGCCGTAGAAATCTCAAGGTGAGTTTATCTAATTGTGTATACATAGAAATATAAATACCTTTGAGAGAGAGCAAAAAATGTCTACTGGACTGTGAAAGTGAAGTCACTCAGCCGTGTCCAACTCTTTGAAACCCCATGGGCTGTAGCCTACCAAGCTCCTCCGTCCATGGGATTTTCCAGGCAAGAGCACTGGAGTAGGTTGCTGTTTCCTTCTCCAGGCGATCTTCCTGACCCAGGAATTGAACTCAGGTCTTCCAAATTGCAGGTAGATGCTTTACCGTCTGAGCCACCAGGGAAGCTCACTAAAGCTGGCCGAAGTCTTTGATAAATGAAGAGAAGAGAATGGAATTTTGTTGGGTAATGGCAGAAAGAAAGAGACCAGAAGGAGGACTTAGAATCCCCAAAGAATTTTTTTTTTTTTTCTGTTTTGTGTACTGCAGTTGAAAAAGTAATCAGAAGAAAAGGTTTATGCACAAGAGCCACTGGGGAAAAAAAAGGTGAAATAATAAAGTAAAGATCTGATCTATTTAGTGTCAAATTCATATGAGAGATCTTAAACCCGCTTCTTCAAGTGATATTACATTTGAATTTATTTTCCCACTTCTGAGATTAATGTGAGAGGGGAAAAAGGCCTCTCTGCTACTATTCCAAAGATTTTACAGAAAAAGAGGGTAAAATGAATTCTTAAAATCAAGTTTTTAGATCATTCATAGACTGTTCAATTAAATTTCATTCAACAAATATTTACTGAGCAAATGCTGTACATAAGGAAAGTGTGTGCTTGATACTGTGCAAGTTTCACATTTGCAGTTTGATTTCATCACAATTTTTCCCTTCTGAATTGCTAAATAACCTTGGACCTTTCTCAAATATCAAAGCAATAAACATCAAAAATTGCTTTCTGTTTAGGAATATAGGTTACAGGGTAAACCCTAATAGAATTATGGTGCCATGGTATTTTAAAACATTTTCATGTGAAATAAATCTTATATTAAGCAAACTATTTTCATCATTTCTTTGCCATATATAATTTGTAATTTCAGGAAATTATATGATTTTATGTAGCTTCAAATGACCTGTTCTTTCCTAACTTTTTGTCTTATTCCCTTTTGATAAGTTATTTGAATATCTTTTGTTAAATATATGTAGTAACAAATTTGGCATTTAGGAGAAATTTTCTGCCTTTATCTTCCATTAAAGGAAGATTAAAATAGTATGCTGCTGCTGCTGCTAACTCGCTTCAGTTGTGTCGGATTCTGTGCGACCCCATAGATGGCAGCCCACCAGGCTCCCCCATCTCTGGGGTTCTCCAGGCAAGAACACCGGAGTGGGTTGCCATTTCCTTCTCCAAAATAGTATGCTAGATATATTCTTTTTTGTGTATTAAATAAAATAGAAACTGCTAGTATATTTTCATCTCTTGGAATACTTATATGGAAGACTGATTGAAATTGAAAATTAACAGAATTGCTAGTCTTAAATATTAACATACATCTTTAGCAAAGAAAACAATGTGTGCAACAGTTTATTATTTTGGCTATTCTTTTCCCAGCAGGTATATTCACAGCCAACGTTGCTCTGAATATTATGTCAAGAGACCAATGAGCTCAGATGTTTAGGGAATGAGTAAGTGTTTCCTCATCATTTGCACTTAGGGAATTTGTAAATTTAACATTGCATGCATTAGTTATGGAGGAATTTCCATCACACATATTTAGGTTTCTGTGATAAGTCAAGCAGTATTTTAGGCACTGTGATTATGAAAATGAATTAGCTAAGTACCCTGTCTTTCTAAAACTTCCATTCTAGTTGATGGAGGATAAACAACAAACATATAAAAATTCTTTGTACTATGAGAAAGATGAAAGAATATAATATAACAGAGCATGGTTGTGGATGTGTTAGGAGAAGCTTTACTGAGAAGGTGACATTTGAGTTTAGAACTTAATGTTGACCTAGAATGAGCAATGTGCAGTTTTGGAGAGAAGCACTATGTACAGAAGAACAAGGTCCCTGAGATGAGAATAAATTCAGTAAGTCTGAAGGACAATAGGTGAATAAATGTAGCCCAGCATAATTTGACCAGGAAAAAAAAAAAAAAGAGGGGGGAGAGAATGGAAAGATTTGTGATCAAACAGAGAAAGGGCAAGATCGTGTAGGAGCCTCTAAGCTATGTAATCAGTTTCCGTTTTCTTTTAAGTAAAATAGGAAGTCCATTTTTAATCTGTGTCATGTCAATTTGCTTCTTAAACCAGCCATGAGGAACTTTGAGGGGTAGAAGTTCTTCTTTCCTCAACACAGCATCATTATTGTCAATGTTCAGTCACTAAGTCATGTCTTAACTCTTTGCCACTTCATGGGCTCCAGAACATCAGGCCTCCCTGTCCCTCACTATCTCCTGGAGTTTGCTCAAGTTCATGTCCATTGAGTTGGTGATGCCATCCAACCACCACATCCTCTGTCACCTTCTTCAGCTTTGCCTTCAATCTTTCCTAGCATCAAGTGTCTCTTCCAGTGAGTCAGCTCTTCGTATCAGGTGGCCAGAGAATTGAAGCTCCTACTGCAGTATCAGTCCTTCCAATGAATATTCAGGATTGATTTCCTTTAGAATTGACTGATTTGATCTCCTTGTAGTCCAAGGGATTATCAAGAGTCTTCTCCAGCACAATTTGAAAGCATCAGTTCTTCGGTGCTCAACCTTCTTTATGGTCCAGCTTTTACATCCATGCATGACTACTGGAAAGACTGTAGTTTTGACCCTAAGGACGTTTATTGGCAAACTGATGTCTCTGTTTTTCAATACACTGTCTGTATTTTTCATTGCTTTCTTTTGAAGAAGCAAGCATCTTCTAATTTCACAGCTGCAGTCACCATCTGCTTCCAATTTTTCCCCTTCTATTTGCCATGAAGTGATGGGTCTGATGCCATAATCTTCAGTTTTTGAATGTTGAGTTTCAAGCCAACTTTTTCACTCTCTTCTTTTACCCTCAGCAAGATGCTCTTCAGTTCAACTTTTACTTTTACCACTAGAGTGGTATCATCTGCATATCTGAGGTTGTTGAGATTTCTCCTGGAAACCTTGATTCCAAGATGCCAAACTCATCCAGCTTAGCATTTCATATGGTATACTCTGCACAGAAGTTAAATAAGAAGAGTAAAAATATACAACCTTGTCTTATTCCTTTCCCAATTTTGAACAAGTCAGTTGTTCCATGTAAGATTCTAATTATTGCTTCTTTACCATGGTATGGGTTTCTCAGAAGACAGATAAGATGGTCTAATATTCCCATCTCTTTCAGAATTTTCCGAAGTTTGTTGTGATTCACAGAATCAACCGTTTTTGCATAGTCAATGAATCAGAAGTTGATATTTTCTGCAATTCTTTTGCTTTTTCTATGATCCAACATATGTTGGAAATTTGATCTCTGTTTCATCTGCCCTTTTTAGACCTATACCTGGTACATCTGAAAGTTCTCAATTCAAATAATACTGAAGCCTGTTGTTCAGTTGTCAAGTCATATCCAACGCAGTGACCTGTGGACTGCAACATGCCAGGCCTCCTTGTCCCTCACTGTCTCCTAGAATTTGCCCAAGCTCATGTCCATTGAAACAGTGATGCCATCCAACCTTCTCATCCTCTGTCACCCTCTTCACCTTCTGCCTTCAATCTTTCCAGCATCAGGGCCTTTTCCAATGAGTTGACCCTTTGCATCAGATGGCCAAAGTATTGGAGCTTCAGCTTCAGCATTAGTTGTTCCAATGAAAATGACTCCCTTTAGGATTGACTGGTTTGACCTCCTTGTTGTCCATGTGACTCTCAATAAATGGGGTTCCCTGGTGGTGCTAGTGGTAAAGAAACCACCTGCCAATGTAGGAGACTTAAGAGACTTGGGTTTGATTCCTGGGTTGGGAAGATGCCCCTGAAGGAGGGCATGTTAACCCATCCAGTATTCTTGCCTAGAGAATACCATGGACAGAGGAGCCTGGAGGGTACAGTCCATAGGTTTGCAGACAGTCAGACAGGACTGAAATGACTTAGCACACATCCATGCATACAGAGTCATTAACAGCCAATGGGACTCCTCAAACTCGACAGAATTCACTGCTAAAGACTAGCTTGAAGGATTTTGAGCATAACCTTACTAGCATGGGAAGTGAGTGCATGCTAGTAAGGTCTGGTTGCTTGAACATGTTTTAGTACTGCCCTTCTTTGGGACTGGGATGAACACTGCCTTTTTCCAGTCCTGTAGCCACTGCTGGTTTCCTAGCATATTAAGTGCAGCACTTTGGAATTCTATCACCTCCACCAGCCTTGATCATAGTGGTCCATTTGGTCAGATATAACTTTCTCTTTATCCCTTATTTCATGCAGTCTGAATGTGAAAGATCATATATTAAGTTAAGAAATTTAGCATTCTATGTATGGGAAGATGCCAGCCTCTGAGCTCACTGAATTCATTCATTTCATATGTACCTCAGATGTCTGGGGACAATCCTGTGTCCTTATTCACTTTGCTTCTAACATTCCCCCAGCTCCTCAGCAAACACTCTGTGGGGGCCAGTGGCAGCATCCACTGGATTGAAGCTTTGGGAGCCCTCATCCAAATCTGGAGGCCAATTGATGGCTGTGACATTTATTGTTTATTGATATGGCAGGAGGTATTTTCATTTCACAAGTTCAATTTAATAATGGCTGATCTATCATGAATACCTTATTGCCAAATTCAGACTTAAATTGAAGAAAGTAGGGAAAACCACTAGACCATTCAGGTATCAAATCAAATCCCCTATGATTATACAATGGAAGTGAGAAATAGATTTAAGGGACTATATCTGATAGATAGAGTGCCTGATGAACTATGGACAGAGGTTCGTGACATTTTACAGGAGACTGGGATCAAGACCATCCTCATGGAAAAGAAATGCAAAAAATTAAAATGGCTGTCTAGGGAGGCCTTACGAATACTGTGAAAAGAAGAGAAATGAAAAGCAAAGAAGAAAAGGAAAGATATAAGCATCTGAATGCAGAGTTCTAAAGAATAGCAAGGAGAGAGAAGAAAGCCTTCCTCAGTGATCAATGCAAAGAAAGAGAGGAAAAGAACAGAATGAGAAAGACTAGAGATCTCTTCAAGAAAATTAGAGATACCAAGGGAACTTTTCACACAAAGATGGACTCGATAAAAGACAGAAATGGTATAGATATAACAGAAGCAGAAGATATTTAGAAG
This sequence comes from Aepyceros melampus, assembly GCA_006408695.1. Classification (NCBI taxonomy): domain Eukaryota; kingdom Metazoa; phylum Chordata; class Mammalia; order Artiodactyla; family Bovidae; genus Aepyceros; species Aepyceros melampus. The sequence continues at coordinate 90,463 of SJXQ01007712.1, read as the reverse complement.
AGGTGGCAACAATACACAGAAGAACTGAACAAAAAAAGATCTTCACAACCAAGATAATCACGATGGTGTGATCACTCACCTAGAGCCAGACATCCTGGAATGTGAAGTCAAGTGGGCCTTAGAAAGCATCACTATGAACAAAGCTAGTGGAGGTGATGAAATTCCAGTGGAACTATTTCAAATTCTGAAAGATGATGTTGTGAAAGTGCTGCAGTCAATATGCCAACAAATTTGGAAAACTCAGCAGTGGCCACAGGAATGGAAAAGGTCAATTTTCATTCCAATCATAAAGAAAGGCAATGCCAAAGAATGATCCAACTATTGCACAATTGCACTCATCTCACACGCTAGTAAAGTAATGCTCAAAATTCTCCAAGCCAGGCTTCAGCAGTACATGAACGGTGAACTTCCAGATGTTCAAGCTGGTTTTAGAAAAGGCAGAGGTAATTATTGATATGCCTATGGTTTTGGAGTAACTTTGGGCAGCCTGTATATTGGAGCTCAGGGCTGTGTTCCTGTGTTGCTGGAGAATTTGTGTGGTATGTCTTGCTCTGGAGCTTGTTGGCCCTTGGGTGATGCTTGGTTTCAGTGTAGGTTTGGAGGCATATATCATATATGAAACGAGTTGCTAGCCCAGGTTCGATGCATGATACTGGATGCTTGGGGCTGGTGCACTGGGACGACCCAGAGGGATGGTATGGGGAGGGAGGAGGGAGAGGGGTTCAGGATGGGGAACACATGTATACCTGTGGTGTATACCATTGATGTATGGCAAAACCAATACAATATTGTAAAGTAATTAACCTCTAATTAAAATAAACAAATTTACTTTAAAAAAAAAAAAGGCAGAGGAACCAGAGACCAAATTGCCAACATCTGCTGGATCATCAAAAAAGCAAAAGAATTGCAGAAAAATATCTATTTCTGCTTTATTGACCATGCCAAAGCCTTTGACTGTGTGGATCACAACAAACTGTGGAAAATTCTGAAAGAGATTGGAACACCAGACCATCTGATGTGCCTCTTGCGAAACCTATATGCTGGTCAGGAAGCAACAGTTAGAACTGGACATAGAAAAACAGACTGGTTCCCAATAGGAAAAGGAGTATATTGAGGCTGTATATTATTTAACTGATTATTTAACTTCTATGCAGAGTACATCATGAGAAACACTGGGCTGGAAGAAGCACAAGCTGGAATCAAGATTGCTGGGAGAAATATCAATAACCTCAGATATGACACCACCCTTATGGCAGAAAGTGAAGAGGAACTAAAAAAGCCTCTTGATGAAAGTGAAAGAGGAGAGTAAAAAAGTTGGCTTAAAGCTCAACATTCAGAAAATGAAGATCATGGCATCTGGTCCCATCCTTTCATGGCAAATAGATGGGGAAACAGTGGAAACAGTGTTTAACTTTATTTTTTGGGCTCCAAAATCAGTGTAGATGATGATTGCAGCCATGAAATTAAAAGACGCTTACTCCTGGGAAGGAAAGTTATGACCAACCTAGATAGCATATTCAAAAGCAGAGACATTACTTTGCCAACAAGGGTCCGTCTAGTCAAGGCTATGGTTTTTCCAGTGGTCATGTATGAATGTGAGAGTTGGACTGTGAAAAAAACTGAGCACCAAAGAATTGATGCTTTTGAACTGTGGTGTTGGAAAAGACTCTTGAGAGTCCCTTGAACTGCAAGGAGATCCGACCAGTCCATTCTAAAGGAGATTAGTCCTGGGTGTTCTTTGAAAGGAATGATGCTAAAGCTGAAACTCCAATACTTTGGCCCCTGATGTGAAGAGTTGACTCACTGGAAAAGACTGATGTTGGGAAGGATTGGGGGCTGGAGGACACAGGGATGACAGAGGATGAGATGGCTGGATGGTATCACCGACTCAATGGATGTGAGTTTGAGTGAACTCCAGGAGCTGGTGATGGACAGGGAGGCCTGGCGTGCTGCAATTCATGGGGTTGGAAAGAGTCGGACACAACTGAGCAACTGAACTGAACTGAAGAATTACATTGATTAAATCAAATCATTCAATCCTAATGGAAATCAGTCCTGAATATTCATTAGAAAGACTGATGCTGAAGCTGAAATTCCAATACTTTGGCCACCTGATGCAAAGAATTGACTCATTGGAAAAGACGCTGATGCTGGGAAAGATTGAAGGCAGAACAAGAGGGTGACAGACGATGAGATGGTTTGCATCACTGACTCAATGGACGTGAGCAAGCTCTAGGAGTTGGTCATGGACAGGGAAACCTGGCTGCAGTCCATGGGGTTGCAAAGAGTCGGACACAACTGAGTGACTGAACTGAACTGAACTATATCAATACGGTGGTTACTGCTTATCTTTGGTCAGCTTGAGGCAGGAGACGGATGAGCTCCCAGAGTAAACTGCTGGAATTCATTCCCTGTGGACAGAACTCCAAAATATCAAATGCAGGACACCTGAGAGAGGATTCTGGGCTCTTCTCAGATAAAAGATAAAAGATCACCTATTTCTCATTCTTGAAGTCAAGGAGATCTTCCCTTCTAGAAAATTCCCTGGAGGTCAAAAGGATGTCAAGGCTTTCCATGGGCATCTTCACTGGAATCCATCTTGACTGAGAGATGCACATGCGCACATGGGAGGAACGATTGGCCAAATGAAACCTGGGAGAAATGCCCCACATAAGTGATTTAAATTACTTATGATCAAAGGTAATTAAAAGGCCTGACTCTCTTACTTAGTCTGCCTGTGTCTATTCACACATACTATTTTTCCTCCTAATAAACACTTTACTTGTTTCACTTCTTCCCGTATTGTGGGAGTGCTTTTCTGCAGAGCCAGAGGGCCAAGGCCTTGTCATTGAGCACTCTAGTGGCAAGGGTTCAACACTCTCGCTGGCATGATACAACCTCAGTCTCTGGCCAGAGAACCGAAACCCTGCTTCAAGCTGCTGAAAGCTGAGGCCATGCAAGACTGAGCTCTTCTCCAGGACACTGGCTGAAGCAGTCCCTTTATGAAGGACATGCCAGTTCTCAGGTCTGAAGACAAAATTTAAGAGAGCTTGTGGTAACTCTGAAACCTCTTAACCTTTTGCTAGAAAGTAGCTTAGTCATCTCTGCTTATGTTCTATGGGCCTAAGCATGTCATGTCACCAAATCCAAATTCAATAGTGTGAGCTATTTTCTCACAGAAAAGAGATAAGCATTATTTTGCAAGCAATATACAATCAGATAGATGAACTAGTTTAACCTGCCCTGTTTAGTATTACTTAAAACTGTTTTCCTTACAGTCAAAGTTACTCTTCAGAGTTCGTTCAAGTTTACACACAGCTGAAGGAAATTGAAATAACAAAAGCTGACGTTTGAATTTTTTTCTTTTTAATTTCAAGACTAAAAGAAATTTATACATGTTATTTTATTGTTCCATTAGGTAAGATCATATCTATCATATAGGAAAGGAAGGAAGCTTGGAGTGTTACCCACCAAGGACTCACCGACAGAGACAATACTATGGTATCAGCTTTTGAGAAAAGAAAAAGCTTAATTTAAAAGTCAAGCACCAGGGAGACAGGAGGCACTGCTCAAAGCTGTCTCCCTACTGTGGTGTTTGGTGAACTTTTATAAGTTATGAGTTGACATGTGGAAGTACCGATGAGGAAGGTTTGAACTGGAGGGGTTTGGAACCTGGCCATTATAGTTGTGACTGTTCAGTTACTAAGTTATGCCCAACTCTCTGTAACCCCATTGACTGCAGCAGGCCAGGCTTCCTTGTCCTTCACTATCTCGTGGAGTTTGCCCAAACTTATGTCAGGTCAGTAATGTCATCCAATTCTCTTTTCTGTCACACCCTTCTCCTGCCCATAATCTTTCTCAGCATCAGGGTCTTTTCCAATGAGTTGGCTCTTCATATTCTTTGAAGAGCTTCAGCCAAAAGTATTGAAGCTTCAGCATCAGTCCTTCCAATGAATATTCAGGACTGATTTCCTTTAGGATTGACTGGTTGGATCTCCTTGCAGTCCAAGGGACTCTCAAGAGTCTTCTCCAACACCACAGTTCAAAAACATGACTTCTTTGGCACTCAACCTTCTTTATGGTCCAACTGTCACATTTGTACATGACTACTGGAAAAACAATAAGTTTTACTATACAGACCTTTGTTGGCAAAATAATGCCACTGCTTTTTAATATGATATCTAGGTGTGTCATCACTTTCCTTCCAAGGGGCAAGTGTCTTCTAATTTCACAGCTGCAGGCACCATCCACAGTGATTTTTAATTTTGGACATTATAGTAAGGCAAGATAAAAAAGCATGTTAACACTGTATCTTCCTGGACAATGGGAACTTTACTTCTGAAAGGGTTCAGATGTTAAAGTTCTGGTCACGTCTCAGTTCTTTGGTTCCATGGAGCAGGGGAAGAAACTCTGATTCCACATGTTATTTAAAGTCAAAATTTTCTCCTCTGCATATGCTTCACCTGAATAACTCGCCGTTTTTTTGTTTTTTGTTTTTGTTTTTGTTTTTCCGAAAAACAGTTCAGTATCTTGTTAGAAAAAGGACAGGGCCATTTGGGTCTGGTTTTTGAATGTCAACTACAAATTGGCACTTGTCATTGGGCTTTCCTGTAGCTCAATTGGTAAAGAATACACCTTCAATGCAGGAGACCCCAGTTCGATTCCTGGGTTGGGAAGATCCACTGGAGAAGGGATAGGCTACCCACTCCAGTATTCTTGGGCTTCCCCTGTGGCTCAGATGGTAAAGAATCCACCTGCAATGTGGGAGACCTGGGTTTGATCCCTGGGTTGGGAAGATCCCCTGGAGATACCCATTCACTGGAGTGGCCTGGAGAATCCCATGAGCACTTTCACTCACTTCCCTTCATGTGTCCTTGCCTTCTCCCTCTATAAGGATTAAATCAAGTGCTGTAGCTGCTGACCTTAATGTCCCCTGGAAAGGATTTCAGGGTGGAGAGCAGAAAAGGGGCACTCTATGCTGGGGGAAAAGCTGACAGAACACATCTTCAGTTAGTTAGATATTCTCCAGAGCCAATTATATTAGCCCAATTATTGTGTCTCCTCATATCTCAAACAGCACTAAAATTCCTCAGAGTGATGACAGTTTTTTGTGACTAGTAAAAAGTTTCTTTCACCAGACTAGCAGAAAAGTTCTGGGAAAAGTATGTGCTTGAGTGCATGTATTCCCCCTTCACCAAAATCACATATATACTGATCTTCTCCACTTCGAACAGTCTCTCAGAGCTACCATCTCCCCAGCTGCAGTCCTATTTTGTCCCAGTTCAGTGTAGTTCAGTTGCTCAGTTGTTTATGACTCTTTGCAACCTCAAAGACTGCAGTACAGCAGGCTTCCCTGTCTATCACCAACTCCTGGAGCTTACTCAAACTCATGTGCATAGAGTCGGTGATGCCATCCAACCATCTCATTCTCTGTCTTCCCCTTCTCCTCCTGCCTTCAATCTTTCCCAGCATCAGGGTCTTTTCCAGTGAGTCAGTTCTTTGCAGCAGGTAGCCAAAGTGTTGCCACCAAATAAAATTTAATTCACAGCTCTCACCTTGTGCAATTATTTTAAGTCAACAGAAGTTACAAGAGTGGTTTAATGACTTACACTTTGTGGTATTGCTAGTTAGAGGGAGACTTAGGATCTAAACATAGGTATGTTTGACAACAGGGATTATGCCTTTTAGCCTCTGTGTAACCATACCTGTCAAGGTCTCTTGTCCAAAATGAATTCCAGTTGGGAAACCACTGTAAAAATAGCTATGATGTGGGTAATGTTGATAAAACATGCCATAACAACTGATATTACAATCTGGATATGTCCATAAATCCTGAAACAAAGAAGAAAGAATGAATGGAATGTTGATTAAATTACATATTTATAGAAGTCCTACTCTTTGGAAAATTTTAGATGTATGTTAAGTAGCCATGGCTTTTAACTTCAACCCATCTGTAGTTATCAGTATTGTATTTGAGCCAAGAAAGAAAGAAAAGAGAGACGTTGAATCACTTAACGGCAAAAATTACTCAATAAAATTGACAATTTAGTATTTCTTTTTGGTCACTTACTGCCTGAAGCGTATGCTTCTACATTTAATGTTTGTATTTCTTGATATAACGTAATTGTTTAATTAATCAAATAGCTGCTTTAAAGAGACAGCATAATCTGTTTCAATTCTTTTATTCCTGGGGAAAATCTTGGATAAATGGCATTTCCACTGTTCTCAATTTATATTTGTGTATTTCAGTCTATTCTAAGTGAAAGCAAGCACTTAAATGCACCATCAAATTGAAGATAGGCCCTCAGGAAAAGTGGGCTCATTTGCATGCAGCTTATAGTGCTTTTTGTAAAAATATGTTTGACTTTGCACTTTTCCTTAGTAGCAAATGGGAACAGAATAAGTGTAGTGCGCAGAATTTAGTTGACAGCTTAAAAACCTTAATAGCATTTGGTACTTTTAATGTTATATATTCCTAACAATGCAAATTTTATAGGAGAGTAAAATCTCTAGTATTTTAAAGAAAGACATTTGCATGATTTTAGACTGAAAAAAAGTTCATGCGACATCTCAAAATATAACAAAGATATTTAAAAAATAAACAGCCCACTTATTTAGTTCTCATTCAATTAAATGTAAGTAAAAATTGATTATTGAGAAATGTGTACACAAAAGTGGAAACAACAGATTTTTCTAAAGAAGGGTAACTAATCTATTTGATGGAAAATTATTTAAGGATCCTATAAGAAAATTAAAAAAAACCCAACATTTTCTTTGTTAAAAAAGAACCTATAAACCATTTTTATAAAGTCAGAACAAAGAACTTTTAAAAAAAATGTAAGTACAATTACAAATGAACTTCAGCTCTCTGTCATGAAATAGTTACAAGAGAAGTCTAAGCACACTATATATTTCAGTCCACAGTATATGCTTTAAAGACACTGACATGAAATCATATATGGAATTAAACGTAAATGTGTCTTTATTATCTTAATTGTATCAGATATCACTATGCAGTGGGTATTTTGATTTGCCTATGAGAGCACTGAAATCAGTGAAAGTATCATTGAAGTACCTGGAAAGCCATCATAGGTGCTGAAACTCAGTAGCCTTGTCAGAGTTTTCACAGAATCTATTTGGGCAATGACCTTGTATCCTCTTACCTGAAAGTTGTCTGCAATCACATAAATATGTAATTCTTGGCTTCCTGAGGAAGATATCTCTCATTTTGTGGATGGATGATCACTGGTTTTGGAGTTGATCACTGGGAGGCACAAAAGCAACTTTGTTTTTCAGAGCCACTTTAGTCCCTTTCTGAATTGGAAGTGGGAAACGAGCAATCTAAGTGGCTTGTTTATAACTAATAAAATAGTCTTGATTTTGGACAGCCCCTTGCAACTTTCATCGATTCTAATTTCCCTTTCAACAACTCTTTTATTATCAAAATTTGCTGGTAGCACGGCTACATTTGAACATTTTATTACCAGGGTTTGCACAGATAAGTCTTCTCAAAGGAACCACAGTAGCCTGCCTCAAGCTTATTTAAATTGTGTCAACACAGTCAGATCCTACCTCTCTTTCACTGAGTGAATTCACAATGATTCTACTGTTACTATATTTGACCTCAATAGAAGTAACTGACATAAGGAAATATTTTGAAACATCTCAAGTAGCTGCCATAATATGTCCCAGAGTTATAGCAGCTTTTGGTTATCAAAAAAACAAAACAAACAAAAAACCTAATTCTTTTAGACCACCTGGCCTGCCTCTTGAGACACCTATATGCAAATCAGGAAGCAACACTTAGAACTGGACATGGAACAACAGACTGGTTCTAAATAGGAAAAGGAGTACATCAAGGCTGTATATTGTCACCCTGCTTATTTAACTTATATGCAGAGTACATCATGAGAATGATGGGCTACAAGAAGCACAAGCTGGAATCAAGATTGCTGGGAGAAATATCAATAACCTCAGATATGCAGATGACACCACCCTTATGGCAGAAAGTGAAGAGGAACTAAAAATTCTCTTGATGAAAGTGAAAGAGGAGAGTAAAAAAGTTGGCTTAAAGGTCAACATTCAGAAAACGAAGATCATGGCATCTGGTCCCATCACTTCATGGCAAATAGATGAGGAAACAGTAGAAACAGAGTCAGACTTTATTTTGAGGGGCTCTAAAATCACTGCAGATGGTGACTACAGCCATGAAATTAAAAGGCGCTTACTCCTTGGAAGGAAAGTTATGACCAACCTAGATAGTATATTCAAAAGCAGAGACATTACTTTGCCGACTAAGGTCCGTCTAGTCAAGGCTATGGTTTTTCCTGTGGTCATGTATGGATGTGAGAGCTGGACTGTGAAGAAAGCTGAGCGCTGAAGAATTGATGCTTTTGAACTGTGGAGAAGACTCTTGAGAGTCTCTTGGACTGCAAGAAGATCCAACCAGTCCATTCTGAAGGAGATCAACCCTGGGATTTCTTTGGAAGGAATGATACTAAAACTGAAGCTCCAGTACTTTGGCCACCTCATGGGAAGAGTTGACTCATTGGAAAAGACCCTGATGCGGGGAGGGATTGGGGGCAGGAGGAGAAGGGGATGACTGAGGATGAGATGGCTGGATGGCATCACGGACTCAATGGACATGAGTCTGAGTGAACTCCGGGAGTTGGTGATGGACAGGGAGGCCTGGCGTGCTGCGATTCATGGGGTCTCAAAGAGTCGGACACGACTGAGAGACTGAACTGAACTGAACAAAGCCTTTGACTGAGTGGATCACTTTGCTTACCCAGCTTTAAATTAATGACAATCATGATATGATAACCACTTTTCACTTCCTTATACATACCTTCATCTATCTTGTCTGTTCTTGCCTTTTAGTTACACTTGCTTAAAAAAACTCTAGTTTTTATTGTTTACTGTCTATATATTCCATTGTATGCTGTATAGCTGAGTATGTCTGGCAAAACAAAACAAAACAAAAAAAAAAAAAAAAAAAAACAAAGAAAAAACACACCAAAATGGAAGAAACCAAACAATCAAACAAAAATTCCCAAAACACACAGCCATTTTGCATTCCCACTATAAATCATGGTTAGTAATCTCAAGTGGATCCAGAGGATTTCCAACATATTCCCCTCATCTATTTAGTGTTCTAGACAAATATTTTATATATTCTCTTTTCTTTTCAAACTTTCAACAACCCTTAGTCCTCACCAATCTAATCTCAGTTTAGCTAGTGATGTTTCATTGTGTTCCACCATATAAATGCAATTATTCAGACTTTTCCCCATATGCTTTCCTATTATATGTGCAAAATTACCTATGTTTGAGTCCATATGTTTTGCCCTTCTTTCCCCCTGTGTGTGTGTTAGTTGCTCAGTGTGTTTGACTGTTTGTGATCCCATGGACTATAGCCCAACAAGATCCTCTGTCCATGGAATTTTCCAGAAAAGAATACTGGAGTGGGTAGCCATGCCCTTCTCCAGGGGATCTTCCTGACCCAGGGACTGAACCTGGGTCTCCTACAAAGCAGGACAATTGGGAAGCTCCTCTTTCCTTCTAATGTGGTTCTATTGCACATGCTCCTAGCTAAAACCAACGTTTCTACTTGTTCAATAGAGCTCATTTCCTGTTACCTAATTAAGAATATGACCCTAACAATTATCCTTTTTCTATGGATTGATGCATTTTTCTTTATGAAATAATTTTTATCAATGGGGAAGTATTTTTAAAATTTATCTTGTTATAAGAGAGGATCCCTGACCCACATTTCTCTTCAAAAATTGTCCTCTTTTTGAAAAATATTATCTCTTTTTGATAAAAGCTTTTGAAAAATTTGTCTACATTTATTCTTAATTTGCTTCTATTTTCTTTTTTTAACAGTTTATTTATTTATTCACTTATTTTTAGCTTCACTGGGTCTTTGTTGCTGCCACACAGGCTTCCCCTACTTGCGAGAGTGGGGACGACTCTCTAGTTGTGATATATGGACTTCTCATTGTGGTAGCTTCTCTTGTTGCAGAGCATGGGCTTTAGAGCACATAGGCTTCGTTAGTTACCACAAATGGACTCTAGAGGACAGGTTTAGTAGTTGTGGCACACAGGTTTAGTTGCCCCATAGCACGTGGAGTCTTCCGAGAGCAAGGTTCAAACCTGTGTCCCCTCCATGGGCAGACAGATTCTTAACCACTGAACCACCAGGTAAGTCCATTCAATTTTCTTTAGATTACATTATGATAAGGATTTCTTCCTCAACAAAATAATGAAGCAGTTCTTATGAAGGTCATCAATTACTTTCACATTTTAAAATCCAATTATTTATTCTCAGTACCTATTTTTACTTTGTTTATCATCAGGATTAGCTATTGTTGATCACTTCCTTTTCCCTACAAGTCTCCAAAATCTGATCTTTTCCCACTTCCTTGGCTCCTTACCAGGCTTATTCTTTGGTATACCTCTATTTTCTTCCCAGGTGGTCTTGTTCAGACTTTAAGTATCATTCATACACTATGACTACCAAATTTGCATCTTGAGCCTGTACCTCTTCACTTAATTATCAGTTCACATATCCAAATGCTCATTCAACATCTTTACTTTCATAACACTCAGCATCTCAAATGTGATATATCTGAAACTCAATTTTATTCCTCTTAAATCTACTTTTCTCCCTTTCCTCCACATCTCAAGTTAATGATGATTTAATTCTTTGTGACTTTTTGTTCAAGTGAAAAATCTTGATTTCACTTTTAAAGACTGGCTCTCTTTTTCCAATGTACCACACTCAATAGAGGAGAGATATCCTATTGTCTCTATGTTCAAAATATTTTCTAAAATTCCACTATCACCAGTCTGATCTTGCCACCATCTTCTCTCTTCTGGATTATTACAATAGACCGTGATTAATCTCTTCACTTGTTTTGATTTTCTCCAGTCTATTTTGGACATAAAATCTACATTAATTATTTTAGAATAAACTACAGCATATTCCTACGAAGGCTGATTTGTGATCTGCTTTGTTTACTGGACTTCCCTCATAGCTCAGTTGGTAAAGAATCTACCTGTCGTGCAGGAGACCCCGGTTCGATTTCTGGGTTGGGAAGACCCACTGGAAAAGGGATAGGCTACCCACTCAGGTAGCCTATACTACCTAATACTCAGGTATTCTTGGGCTTCCCTTGTGGTTCAGCTGGTAACAAATCCATCCACAATGAGGGAAACCTGGGTTCAATTCCTGGGTTGGGAAGATCCCCTGGAGAAGGGAAAGGCTACCACTCCAGTATTCTGGCCTGGAGAATTCCATGGACTTTAGTCCATGGGGTCACAAAGAGTAGGACACAACAGCAATTTTCACTTTCATTTGTTTATTGTACATCTCCAATATCAAGTACAGGGCCTGAGACTAAATGAATGTGTAATCTTCTTAAGTGTAACTTTATTTGTTGGGATTCTTGAACTTTCCATTGAGGGCATGTTCCTCCAAAAAGTTTTGTCTGGGTTTTTGCTAAGTGTCTTTGAGTTTTTACCAGGTTGGCTTTTTTTTTTTTTTTTTTTTAGTTATTTATTTGAGGGAATCTCTTGGCTATGTAGATTCAGTTCAATTCAGTCACTCAGTCGTATCCCACTCTTTATGATCCCATGGACTGCAGCACACCAGACCTCCCTGTCCATCACCAATTCCCAGAGCTTACTCAAACTCATGTCCATCGAGGCAGGGATACCATCCAACCATCTCATCCTCTGTTGTCCCCTTCTCCTCCTGCCTTCAAACTTTCCCAGCATCAGGGTCTTCCCAGCATCATAATTTATGTAATCTACATAGTCCATAGAATTTATGTACATAAACTCTAAGTCTGAACCTTGTTTGATACAGATCTCTGATTATGGCATCACAGTTGAGTTCTTTTGATGAACCAAGGCCAAGAATGACCAACTTCCTTGTCGTCTTCCTCCATGCTTTCTTTCTTTTTTTATTCCTCCCTCCCTTTTTCTTTCTGCTTTCTTTTTTATTATAGTTTTACTGAGAGTGAACATTTAGAGGAATTGAGGGGTAGTCTGGAATTTTTGTAGGGAATCTTGATCCCAACTTTCCCATCTTGCAGAAGTCCATGATGACTCAGACTGATGCAGACCGTTACTCTACCCACCAGATTTAATGCTGTGAATTTCAATAGTTTTTAATGTTTATAATCCTAGGATATTTTCCTAATTTTCTTACAAGCTTCATAGTTATATCATTTGACTTAGAATTTCTAGGTGTTTATATGTATCTTACTTGCAATATTTGTGGAATTTCTCTCTTACCACTTCTTAATTTTAATTAAATAGCATTAGTGATAGGAGATCTAAAAGTATTTTGTATTTAACCACTTGTTGTTACTGCATGAATTAAAATAAAAATAAGCAAAAAATCCAAAAAAATCTTTCATTAGTACTTGAATAGATTAATTAAACTGAATGTGCATTGAAGTCTAATCATGCAGATATTTGATTTTGGTCTTTCAAAGAGGACTTAGCTTAAGTCCATTTTATAGGAATAATGACAGGGATGTTAATCTAAGGGAGAAAGTTAGTAACAACAGAGTTATTTCAAATATCAATGATAAATGTACTCACATCTTTTGCTTAGAAAACAGAAACATTTACTTCAGAGCTGTGAACTGAGTCAATAGTAAGCACAAACCAAACTCACCTCAAATTCTTAGTAAAATTTTACTATTGCTAGAGGTTGTACAGTCAATACTGTTCACTCTTACAAACTCTGGTTTGTTAAAAAAAATGGTAATGTTTTGTGTATAAGCAATATTTATTTCTTAATTTTTCAGAAAAATAGCAACTGAAAAGTGACACCTGCTTATAGAAAATTCTTTACATCTTGTTTATGTAATAAAACTCTAAACTAGAAAAGTATCTCATAATATATATATATATTTATATAGCATATATATATACATACAGTTATATAAACATTATAAAATTGGTTTTCCATGTATGAACAATGGAATGGATACAAATTAGTAAAATAAAAAAATGGATTATCTCTCTGGGAGATAAATTTGACTTAAGGGCAGGTCTCTAAAAATTATTCCTGGTCTTACCATATTTTTATATTTATGTTGAGTGAGTGAGTGAGTGAAGTTGCTCAGTCATGTCTGACTCTTTGCAACCCCATGGACTATAGCCTACCAGGCTCCTCTGTCCATGGGATTCTCCAGGCAATAGTACTGGAGTGGGTTGCCATTCCCTTCTCCAGGGGGTCTTCCCGACCCAGGGATCGAACCTGGGTCTTCTGCATTGTAGACAGGCTCTTTACCCTCTACGCCACCATATTTATGTTGGTTAGTGAAATACAACATAGAAGGTATTGAGAAAATAGAATCACATTTGAAAAAGAAACAGGTTTTAATTTAGAATTTTAGGAGATACAATTGAAGAATGCAGCCTTTGATGAGTCCAGTCCAGAAGAGAGCTTGGGGAAGTCCTGTCTGCATTATTTGTTCTTGTTCAGTCACTGTCTCATGTCTGACTCTTGTGACCCCATGGATGGCAGCATGCCAGGTTTTCCTGTTCATTTTCTCCTGGAGTTTGCCCAAGTTCATGTCTATTTTGTCAGTTATGCCATCCAACCATCTTGTCCTATGTTGTCCCCTTCTCATCCTGCTTGCAGTCTTTCCTAGCAACAAGGTCTTCTCCAATGAGTTGGCTTTTTGCAGTAGGTGGCCAAAGTATTGGACTTCAGCATCAGTCCTTCCAGTGAATAGTCAGGGTTGATTTCCTTTAGGATTGACTAGTTTTATCTCCTTGCAGTCCAAGGGACTCTTTAAGAGTCTTCTCCAACACCACTGTTTGAAGGCATCAATTCTTCAACACCCAACCTTCTTTATGGTCCAACTCTCATATCTGTACATGACTACTGGAAAAACCATAGCTTTGAATATACAGACCTTTGCTGACAAATTAATGTCTGCTTTTTAATATGCTGTCTAGGTTTGTCACAGCTTTTCTTCCAAGGAACAAGTGTCTTTTAATTTCATGGCTGCAGTTCTATCTGCAGTGATTTTGGAGCCCCCCAAAAGAAAGTCTGTCACTGTTTCCATTGTTTCCCCTTCTATTTGCCATAAAGTGATAGGATCAGATGCCATGATCTTCATTTTTTGAATGGTGAGTTTTAAGCTAGCTTTTTCACTCTCCTCTTTCACCTTCATCATCTGCTATACATTTCTTCCTCCACCTTCCAATAATTTTACCAGATTCATGTTCAGCTGATAGCTGCTTGAGTCATTACTTGAAAGACAAGTTTTGGTTAGAAGGAAAGGTTGCTTTATTCAGGAGCCTGGGAGAAGGTGGACTTATGGTCAAGAATCAGTTCCAAAGATAGGTCATTTAACATATAACCAACCATCTGTCTCAAAAACTTACATAATTGTACTTTACCTCTAACAGGTGGAACAGTTCTCAGAGCTTTCTGAGAATCTCTTCCTGGGTTATAATCCTCAGTTTGGCTTTAACAAAGTTTTATTTCTTAGATTGATTAATTTTTCATTGAGATCAGTATGATTCATATGTCAGTCAGATGAATAGAAATTTAGAAGAAAAAGATTTCCTCCCTTTGATGGAGAAAGGGGACAGGGTATCATCTTTAAAATGTGACATAAACAATTAGAACCAACTAGGTCCAAGACTGAAGATGACTCACTTCTACTAGACCTTGAGCCTCAGTACAGGTTCATTATGTTACATCAGCAAGCTAAATGATATACCAACAGGCACCATGACATTTCCTAGGCCAACCATAAAAGGTCAAAATGTAGGTGGTGGCCCAATTCCTGGAAATCCCCCCACTACCCCAATAGTTGGAATACTTCTCCCACTCATTAGCCTGTGAAAATACTCACCACTATAAAAAACTAACAACTCCATACGCAGGGGCCTCACTTGCCTTCTGAGATGGCTCACACTCTGTCTATGGAGGGTGTATCTCCATGTATAAACATTCTTTCAATTTACTATGGCTTACTCTTGAATTCTTTCACTTTACTATGGCTTACATTCAGAAAACTAAGATTATGCATCCAGTCCCATCACTTCATGGCAAATAGATGGGCAAACAGTGGAAACAGTGGCTGACTTTATTTTTCTGGGCTCCAAAATCACTGCAGATGGTGATTACAGAAATTAAAAGATGCTTAATCCTTGGAAGAAAAGTTATGACCAACCTAGACAGCATATTAAAAAGCAGAGACATCACTTTGTCAACAAAGGTCCATCTAGTCAAGGCTATGGTTTTTCCAGTGGCCATGTATGAATGTGAGAGTTGGACTATCAAGAAAGCTGAGCACCAAAGAATTGATGATTTTCAACTGTGGTGTTGGAGAAGACTCTTGAAATCCCTTGGACTGCAAGGAAATCTAACTGGTCCATCTTAAACGAGATCAGTCCTGGATGTTCATTGGAAGAACTGATGTTGAAGCTGAAACTCCAGTACTTTGGCCACCTGATGCGAAAAACTGACTCATTTGAAAAGACTCTGATGCTGGGAAAGATTGAGGGCAGGAGGAGAAGGGGGTGACAGAGGATAAGATGGTTGGATGGCATCACCGGCTCAATGAACATGGGTTTGGGTGGACTCCGGGAGTTGGTGATGGACAGGGAGGCCTGACATGCTGCAGTTCATGGGGTCGCAAAGTTGGACACAACTGAGCAACTGAACTGAACTGACTCTTGAATTATTTCCTGTGAGAAGCCAAGGACTCACACTTGATAGCTGTCCCAGGGAATCACCTGAGACCTGGGATATGCTCATCCTCTCGCACCCCACTTTTTTTCCTGCAAAATGCTACAGCAGGAAGGAAGAGACTACATACTCTACAGTAAAAGGATAATGACTGTAGGAAACCTAGGTTATCAAACTAGCTAGAAATACTCATATGGACACAGAGTCATCTCATAGTAGATCAGCAATATTATAATGTAAGTCAAAAGAAAGATGTCAAAGAACACACATTTGTAGCTGCAAAAATGCTGTCCAAAGGGACAGAAACTCAATCAGGTCTTTACTGCTGGTTGGTTACCTCCTATGATTGGGTACTTGGGGTGTTAACAGCTCCAAGATAGCCACCCAGAAGAAAAGAGCTTCTATCTTTTAATGTGCAAAGTGAGCCTGAGATAAATCTGACTACTTCGAGAGTTACATTTAGACTATTGTGTTCAGGGAAATATGGCCTTGTACCTGAACAGGACTCGTTGCGTGGCCTTCCTGGGATGGACTTTTTCACAATAGCCTCTGCTTTAGTCCTTGTCTGAAGTACCTAGATAACAGTACCTGATGCACATTTCCTGAGTTGTTTTATAGATGTGAAAACCCCTCACCAAATGGAAGCTGTTAACTACTTGATGACCAGGGAGCACACAGCCCAAGGACTACTGGAGTCTAAGGATTGATATATTAATCTCTCTGAGATCCTCCTGTTACCTCACCATCAGCCAGACTGAGAATTGTATACAAGCTGATCACAGAATCTGTGACTCCCCTCCCTCACCTGGCTTTTTAAAATGCTTTGCTGAGTCCAAAATGCCATTCTATACATCTGTAGGAGAGGGAGAGGGTAGGATGGGTTGGCAGAGTGGCAGTGTAACATGTGTGATATCATAAGTGAAATGAATCACCAGTCCAGGTTTGATGCAGGATGCAGGATGCTTCGGACTGATGCACGGGGATAATCCAGAGAGAGGGTGTGGGGCGGGAGGGGGGAGGTGGGGGTCGGGATTGGGAGTTCATGTACACTCGTGGCTGATTCATGTCGATGTGTAGCAAAACGAATACAGTATTGTAAAGCAAAACAAACTAAAAAAATAAAAATTAAAATAAAATAAAATAAAATAAAATGCTTTGCTGAAAACCTTCAGGGAGTTTGCCATTTTCTTAGAGCATGAGCCACCAATCTCCTTGCTTGGCTATGCAATAAACATTTTCCTGCTCCAAACTCTGACGTTTCACTTTGTTAGGCCTCCCTGTGCACAGGGCACATGAATTTGTGCTAATAGCATCGCTATAAATTGGCAGGAGGGGAGGAGGGTGCAGGACTAGAAGTTAGAAGGAAGGAAGTCATAGAGGAGAATCTTAGAGAACTGACAACAACTTCTATGGCCTATGTAATAATTGAAGTTCTCATTTGTCAAAAGGCTTTAAACTAGTTGTTAATTTCCAGTTTTAGACCTGAAATTTTCTGCTTTTGATTATAAGCTTACTTTGTCTTCAAAGCAGCAGATATATATTTGAAATGTGTAGAAATAAATCAGATATTTAATATTCTTCCACCTTCTGAAAGCATTTTTGCTTATAGACAACTTCTTAACCTCAAGGTATTTTTTAAAGGCTCATTTTGTCCATGGCTTTTACTGTGTCTATTACTTCCATAGAAATTCTCATATTTTTTTTTCCTCCTTTTATGTTTCCTCTCTGCCTATTTTATTATTCATTTCCTTCTTTGAGTGCTTCAGCCATGCAAGGTCATGCAGTGGTTTCAGAAGTCTGTTAGTGAAGGACTTAATTTTTCAAAGGTAAATGGAGCCTAAGACTACATTTTAATTGGTTTATTTTGCTTCTATTCTTTCTAACCACATCCTGACTCCATGTGTTCCACACAGTTTTAGGTGTTAGTGATGTCACGAACTACAAACTAAAATTTTGGCAGCAATACAGAGAAAGAGCTAATTCTCTAATAGACCTTGAATATATTTGCAATTGCTAAACTAATATTTGGAAGGTGATTTGAGATCTAAAACTATACAATATATTTACTTAGGAATAGACTCATTCAACCTGTTATTTACCTTTTGTCCAAAAAGAAGTAGAAAATAAAAGGCTATGTGCATGTGAATTCAGATATTTCATTGTGGCAGTCAAAGTTTGTAGAATATTTGTACTGAGACCTACAATATTGGACAATTTGAGGTTCAGCTCTATTTTTAAGAGGAAAACATGTTATAAATCATATTATAATATGGTATAATTGGAAATTTACTTTGAACAATAAAAAATATTGGCTACAGATGTATGCAAGGGCTTTTACATCAGAAATATGAGCAGAGATACATATGGAGAAGATTGTACAGAAACCAAGAAGTTCCTGTTCCATAGAGACAAAGTCACAATCTCGGTGGTCCAGACCCTCATGTTAGCAATACTTTTCATCCCAGGATAAATCAATATACTATAAAAACTGGTCAAATAAGAAGGACAATGACACAGAATAATACTTGCAGCAATTAAAATGCTGTCCACACTGCACTTCTGAAAGTATTAGTGTTCCATGACCTAGACTTTTTAGTTACTGATAATAAATACTATGTCACTGAAAGTCCTGTTGTGTCAGGCTTTCAGCTCTACATATCTTATATCCATTCTGTGATGTAGGTAAAAGCTGATAAATGATGAAGATGCCCACACATATCAATATATAACAGAGTTATTAAATTATAAACCTAGGACCCTCTGATTCCAAAGCTGAGACATTGAATATTGAACAAGAATTTTATATTTTAATGATATCTGTAAAATCTCAATAAACAAGTTTGGTAATAAGCATAGATATTTCACATTCATAATGCTCGAGTTATTCACTGAAAAACCTATTTGAAAGTATTTTCTTTTTATACCAAATAATTTGAACACAGCAACTATTTCTCCATTCAAACAAGGTACAACTAGCCCAGTATCTTTTTAAGCAAATGCTAGAAGCTCTCAAGAGAAGGATGGCTGAAATGTCAAAGAGGGCCAAGCGACAGCTCAATAGATAAGACAGCAACTCCGAACTGGCTATGGTTTCCTGTTCAGCACCTTTAGAATGTGGATTGTCTATTTCAAACAGTTAATGGGATGGAAATTGCATGTAAGATTTCTTTGCATCAATAAAAAGAAGCTCAACAATGAGGTCTTGTATGAAAAATAGACAGTGAAAATGTGATAAAAGAAATACTTTGACAGATCCGCTAAACATCATGTACTGCTGAAGAAGAAAGTTTTAATGTATATTTCTGTGCTTGTGCTAATGGACCACAGTTGTGTGAAATAAGACACATCTAATCCATATGATATTCTGATCTGTGATGCTGACATTTATGAAATAATGAATATTGGAGTTCCGTCCTCGAATTTGGATGAAAATGTTTGGTATCTAAAGAGATGCAAGTCAGTAAAGAAATGAAGCAAGACTTTTACTACCCAAATACAGAGAACTAGCCATACAAAAGATGTAGATAAGAAGTGGCCCACTGAAAATAGATTTGTCCAATAATGAGCAGCAACCTTTACACTAGGACATCCAAAAGGTCAGAATGGGCCACTCCAGCTCCAAACATCTTGATTGATAAATGAGTGACTATAATAGTCTAATAAAAATCCCAAATCTCTTCTATTACAATATGTAACTGGATGATTATTAGCCTTGTTTTTCTTTCTTTAAAGAATGGGCAAGATAATGATACGTTACAATCTGTGGGAATGTTGTAATTTACATTTATATTTGAGAGTTGCTTTCCAACATGTCTCTCTCTTAAAGGCTCCCTTACACTTTTCACCACAAAATAAATAAAAGAAAGAAACTACTTGCTTTAAAATTGAAGCAATCAATGCTCTACCAGTTTTATTTTCATTATATGAAAAGCACTGGTTAGAGAGAAGGAGGTTGCAGATTATACAACCTCAGAATAGTTGAAGCACCAATCTGCATTTTATAGATACATATATAATTATTTTCTTTTAAGCCTTTTGCTTATCCACTATTAGACAGAAGAAGTTTGTAGGAAAATTGAGTATCAATAATCACATTCTTGAAGGACTGGTAAAATTAGAATTTTATCTTATACTTCCTTTTGTTTGAACATTCTTTTCTTCTTTTTTGTTAGGTAGTTAGAATAGAGGAAAGGAGTCCAGAATGGTGGTGGCTAAAAGATAAGGAAGAGAAAAGCCCATAACCCGTGGCAGATTCATGTTGATGTATGGCAAAACCAATACAATATTGTAAATCAATTAGCCTCCAAGTAAAATAAATAAATTTAAATTAAAAAAAAAATAGAACAAAGAAAGTTCTGAGGACCATAGTGACGACCTCAGGTAGAACAAACAACACTCCTTGCTAACCCAATTTACATAGGGCAGGCCTGGGGTTGTGAGGGGTGGGGGACATATAAAAAGAAGAGCCAAAGGGGGCTGGGGCTCTCTCTCTCTCTCCCCCTCCACGTGCTGAGGCGCTCTTCTTTTCGCCTCTTTGGGTCGACATGCCCTCACGCCTCGAGGATGGATTTTCCTGCTATTATCTAAATAAAATAGAGCTGTAACACGGAGCTGTAACACTGATTTGTCTAAGAGCTCTAACACCGTCCGTTCGAGACCTGAGAGCTGTGACATGCCGAGGGCTTTAACGTCACTCCAAATCTTTGTTGTGATGAGACAGAACTGAGGAGTATATACTTGACTGACATCTTTCTACCACTATAATGTTAGAAGTATTTTTATGAATGAAAATGAGAAGGTGGGCCAAGACAGAAGACAGGCAAGAAATAAAGAAGAAATGATTTTTGATTATCTTTGCAAATGCTTAAAATATTTTTTAAAATCTCTTTGCTTTAGTCTTATCTACAAAGGGAAAATCATTATAGAGAAATGATTCTCTTATGTGTATAAGTCATTGTCTAAAGTACTTTATCATTCCATTTTCAGTGTAATTATATTAAATATTTCAATTGTGGTTACCTACTGTAGAAAAAGAAATCTAATTATGGAGCTCAAGAGTTCTCCATTAGGAGATTGTGGAGAAGAGGAAGAATGAATAAATAAGACTGTAGTGGGTCTATTAAGAAAGTAGGAAAGTCAGAAGAATGTAAGTCAAATGAGGAAAATGTTTGGAGCATGAAAAAAAGTCAATCAACTCTGTTTAATGCTGCTAACAAGTAGTGCTGGAGAAGATTGTTGAGAGCCACTTGGAGAGCAAGAGATTGGACTACTCAGTCCTAAAGAACATCAACCATGAAAATTCATTGGAAGGACTGATGCTGAAGCTGAAGCTCCAATAATTTGGCCACCTGATAATGTGAAAATCCAACTCATTGGAAAAGACCCTGATGCTGGAAAAGACTAAAGATATGAGAAGAGAGCAACAGAGAATTAGATGGTTGGGTGACATCACCAAATCAAAGGACAGTATTTGGCTAAACCCTGGGAGATAATGGAATCTGGTGTGCTTCAGTTGATGGGGTCACAAGAGTCGGACACAACTGAGAGGCTGAAAAGCAACCACCTCCAGTAGGATGATGACGTAGTTATGAACCTGACAAAATCAGGTTGCTTTGAGGATGAAATTGCAAGTTTAGCTCATAGAGGGTTTGATTCTACACGACTACAATAAAGCAAACACTACAATAGATTCATGATGACTGTTTGGTTTCATGGTACATACAAAAGTTGTGTTTACATAACACTTTAAGTCTATTAAGTGTGAAATAGCATTATGCTTAAAATTATATATAAATACCTTAATTAAAAATTACTTTATTTTACTTTTTTTTAAATTGTTAGCCATTATCTGAATTTTCAGTGTCATATTTTTAATGGTGGAGGATCTTGTCTTGATGGCTTTCAATTGACCACGGCAGTGGTTGTGGAAGGTTGGGTGATTGTGCTGATTATTTTGAATAAAACAACAATGAAGTTTGCTCAATCAATTGATTTTATCTTTCATGAAAGATTTCTCCATAGTAATACAATGTTATTTTGATACCATTTATCCACAGTAAACTTCTTTCAAAATTAATCACTTCTCTCAAACCCTGCCACTGCTTTATCAACTAACTTTAAGTATGTTAATGATTTTTTTTTGTTCTTATTTCAACAATCTTCACAGAATTATCACCAAGAGTAGATTCTGTCTCAAGAAATCACTTTCCTCACTTAAAAAAAAAATAACTCTTCATCTATTAAAGTGTTATCATGAGATTGCAGCAATTTGTTCACATCACTCCATTTCTAATTCTAGTTTTCTTGCTATTTCCACTATATCCTTAGTTGCTTTCTCCTTTGAGTCTTGGACCCCTCAAAGTTATCTGAGAGAATCAGCTCCTCTCAAATCCTCTTATTGTTGATATTTTGACACTTCCCCATGGACCTCCAGTGTTCTTAATGGCATCTTGAATGGCAAATCCTTTCCAGAAAGCCTTCAATTTACTTGCCCATATTCTTCAGAGGAATTACCATCTATAGCCTTAAGATAGCAATAGCATTATGAAATTTACTTCTTAAATAATAATAGTTGAAAGTCAAAATTGCTTATTGATCCATAAGCTGCAGAATGTGTGCTGTGTTACCAGGCATAAAACAACATTAATTTTCTTGTACTTTTCCATCAGAACTCCAAACTTGACTATTAGTGTGTCTCAGTGAATAGGGAGGCTTGAGGAAAGGGAGAGAGGTGGAAGAACAGCTGATCAGTAGAACAGTTAGAGCACACCTAACATTTGTTAATTAAGTTTAATGTTTTATATGGGTACCCCAAAATTATTACAATAATGACCTCATACAACACTGATCACAGACTGTTGTAACAAATATAATAATGAAAAAATTTGAAATAATGCAGAATGGCTGGATGGCATCACAGACTCAATGGACGTGAGTCTGAGTGAACTCTGGGACAGGGAGGCCTGGCGTGCTGCGATTCATGGGGTCGCAAAGAGTCGGACACGACTGCGCGACTGAACTGAACTGAACTGAATGCAGAACTACCAAAATGTGACACAGAGACACAAAGTGAGCAAGTGTAGTTGGAAAAATGGCTTCTGAAGACTTCCCAGCACAGGATTGCTATCAACCTTCAATTTGCAAAAAACATGGGGCAAAGTGCAATAAGTGAAAGTATTAATTGCTCAACCATGTCCGACTTTTTGTGACCCCATGAACTGTAGCCTGCCAGGCTCCTGTCTATAGAATTCTCCAGACAAGAATACTGGAATGAGTAGCCATTCCTTTATCCAGGGGATCTTTATGACCCAGGGATTGAACCTGGGTCTCCACATTTCAGGCAGATTCTTTACCATCTGAGCCAGGGAAACCCAAAGTGCAATAAAGTGAAGAACAATAAAACAAGATAAACCTGTAGACACTGTTGATTGCACTAAGAAAAATAGCATAAAACAGGATTCTCCAGGATACATTAGATTATTCTACCAGTGATTGAGAAATCACTCCTGAATTAACAGTATGAAGTACATTTGTGATGTTAATCAGAGCAGTACTGATTAGGTGACAGGGTTGAACACATGACTGAAGTGTTTAGAAGGAGAGGAGAGAATGTGGAGACAACAAGATTAGGCAACTTTTTAGAGGAGTCATTCTGACGTGATGACTTAAATCAAACTGCAGCTGTTGGAGAAACAGGAGAAAAGAAAATGTTAAGATGGTCAAGTTAACGGTATGTTTTCATGGTGATAGACGGTCTCATAGCAAAAGAAAAACTGATGGCTATAAATGAAAAGAGTGAATTGCTGGAACAAAGTTCTTGATTAGCTTGAGAGAGCTTGGGACATAAGTGAAGCAATTGATTTTAGATATGAGCAGAAAGCATGGCAACCACTCCAGTATTCTAGACTGGATAATCCCATGGGCAGAGGAGCCTGGCAGGTTATAGTCCATGGAGTCACAAAGCATCAGACATGACTGAAGTGACCTAACATGTACACATGGATACACGAGCCATCGTATCAAAAGGAGAGACAAATATGTGTGCAAAGGAACACAATAGTTTTCTGGGAAAATGGTATAAAAATCCCAGTTGTCTCTCAATTAGGTTCATTATTCAAACCTCTCAGATGGACTAGGACCTTAGGAAAAAACAAAAAGCATTTTAAAATAAAAACTACAAGAGATCAAGAGGAAAGGCTGGAGAACTAAATCAAGGTAAAATGGTTTTGGCCTACAGCATACTGCTTATCCTTTATCTGTGGACAGCCTCAGTGGACTGCAGACATATATATATTGATGAACAAACCTGAAAACTCAACTTTCCTGACTCCAAGTGAGTAGGAGGGTCTTCCTTTCAAAGACGTGCGTCTATGCAGGAACCTGGACAAGCGAGGTTCCACTGCAGAAAGAACTGGAACTTGCAGGTGAGCATCACCATCTGCAGGACAAGGGATAAGCAACTCAGACTCAGGAAGCCCAGAGACCTGGCAGCTTGCGGGGGGGTGGGGGGTGGGTTAGAAGATCCTGCATCTGTGTATTATTTAATCCCTAGGACTTAAAAAAAAATTGGAGGATGTGGGAGACTAAGAATACAAGTTTTTTTTTTTTTTTTTTTTAGCTTAGAAATAATTGAGTTTGTGAGACTCAGGATGATCACCTTTTGTTGCTGTTGTTTTTAAGTTTAGCTTTCTTTAATCACTTTATCTCATTTGACATTGTTTGTGGGTAGCTCACTGAAAAAGTGAAGTGACCTTGGGGACTATAGCCTGCCAGGCTCCTGTGTCCACAAAATTCTCCAGTTAAGAATACTGGAGTGGGTAGCCATTCCCTTCTCCAGTTAAGAATACTGGAGTGGGTAGCCATTCCCTTCTCCAGGGGATCTTCCAGATCCAGGGATCAAACCCAGGTCTCTTGTACTGCAGGCAGATTCTGTACAGTCTGAGTCACCAGGGAAGCCCACGTAGTCCATTACTAACACACAAAAGAGGGAAAAAGAAAAAGAGAGACAGAGACACAGGCCAACAGAGGCACAGACACAGAGACAGAAAGAAAATAACTATAAATAATTATCTTTCAAAATTGTAAAGAAAAAACATTTTGCACCTTCTTTAAACTTGATCCAGAGCAGTATCACTGGAATTGTATGTCTGAAGGAAAAAGTTAAGAATTCTTTTTTTTTAATTGTAGCTTGTGAGTTTTATTTTTTTAATATAAATTTATTTATTCTAATTGGAGGTTAATTACAATATTGGTTTTGCCATACATCAACATGAATCCACCTCAGGTGTACATGTGTTCCCCATCCTGAACCCCCCTCCCTGCACCAGCCCCAAGCATCCGATTTTCTTTTCTATTTCTAATATTTAACCCCTGAGTTTTTCTTAATGAGTATGGTGAGGAAAGTATGAGAGCCAGTTGGTTGGCATTTTATTCTAAAGTAACTTTCAGTGTTTGGGGTATTGGTACTACTTTAAACATGAGTGAGTCTTGCCTCTGTAGATTACAGGTTTTTTGAGGGTGGTGGCTTTTTTCACAACAGCTTCTAGCAGAGATTTTTAAAAGGTAAATTGAAAAGAAAATGACCTTGAATATTTCAACTGATAGTTTGATGCTACAATAGTTTTTTTGACATGGGCTCAAATAAAATTAATGCAGTTTGCACCTAGAGAATTACCAAACAATGAGAACATAATATAATTCTTTGTGCTGTGTTGTGGCTAAGTATATTCTGAGCAGTCAATTCACTTTCTGTGTTAGACTTTTGAAGTTATATCAATGTCTTTGAGGCACATTGAACTGACAAACACTATAAATATTTAAATTTGAAATAAAGCCTCCTCTTCATAAAGTATGCATTCCTCTTGACTCCTCTGAATTTAGAATTAAAATGAAATTGATATCAACATCAACAAAGACTGTAGTGTCAGTATTCCTTGAATGCAAATACAATAAACACATTCAGCTTTTACCTAAGAACAATGTTTATATTTCCACATTATAAATAGGGCATCCAATGAAACAGAGCAATTCCCCCAGGCTTGAAGAGTTCAGACCTTTGATCTCTCTGTGCCCCTCCTCAGGATTCACGCAATCTGCCCTCCTCCCAGAATCATCTGACTGGGAGCCAAATGAACATCAGATTTGTATAAGGCTCTAACTAGACCCTAGGGTTCATTGCCAATTTACTTTGCATTTTAGCAGCATTGATCCGACTTCTCTGCTGCAACTCTCCCCTGCTTATTTATCCGTATCAGCTGAATGTTGAATGATTGATTTTGGATCATGCACTTTGACATGGTTATTATTTGTTTCTCTAGAAATCCTAACAACATATTCTCCTGTGCTCACTCCATAAATCCAGTTACTTAACCATGAAGTATATTGTGTTTTGTATATGTGCTTTCTTTAGATCAAGGAAATTGGAAGTTAGGATTCCGTCCTTGGCAAATTCCTTCATTAGCGTTGTCCTTTCTCACCTCCCAATTTCTTCCTTATTTTCATACTTACTTGTGAGTTCTTCCTAGCACAAACTGTTCTGGTTGATGGAGGACACCAGTGAGATTGGTAGCATCCATCCAATACTTAAGGAATATGCTGCTTTGAGAAAGATTAGAATATCTCCATAAAACTCAATTTAAAATACTGAGGGAATAAGAATGGGAGAACGCAAGATAAGGACGAACTCATGATGGTGGACGAAGGAGGAAAACTTTTACTAATTGGAGGGCAATGGGAGAGTGTGACTCCCTTTGAGTTTCCATTCAGGGAGAGGTGATCTCAATGCCGATGACCTCTGCCCCCTAATAGTTTATTTGCTTAATGTATACAAACATTTATGTCTAATTAAGAGAATGAAAAGGACTTCCCAGGTGGCTCAGTGGTAAAGAATTCACCCACCAGCGCAGGAGATGTGAGAGACTCAGGTTCAGTTCCTGTATTGGGAAGATTCCCTGGAGGAGGAAATGGCAACCCACTCCAGTATCTTGCCTGGAAAATCCCAGAGACAGAGAAGTCTGGTGGGCTATAGTCCATAGGGTCTCATAGAGTCCAACACAACTTAAAGTCAGCATGCACGAATGCAGGACAATGAAATAGTATACAAGGGCTTAAAATGAAAGAGTTCCTTGTCTCACCCATCACATCCAGTTTTGCTCTGTAATACGACTTCTTTTAAATGTTGATTAAATTAAGTTATTTATTTATTATAAATAAATTCACCTTACACATTATTATAGACTTACTTGTTTTCCAGGAAAATTCATATGCTGCATCCTCAACACCCCTGTGTGACTGAATCTGAAGACAGAGCCTTTAAAACTGATTTATTTATTGTTTGAAAGTGTTGAAAGGGTTAATCATTCAGTCGTGTTCAACTCTTTGTGACCCTATGCTCTGTAGCCCACCAGGCTCTTCTGTCCATGGACTTCTCTGGGCAAAAATACTAGAGTGGGTAGCCATTCCCTTCTTCTGGGGATCTTCCCACCCAGGGATCAAACCCAGGTCTCCAGCATTTCAGGCAGATTCTTTATTATGTGAGCCACCATAGTTTTTTTGGCTTCCTGCTGTAGAGTTGAACCCCATTCTTCTGAGTGACAGGTAGGATACTCAGCACTATCAGTTCAGTTCAGTCACTCAGTCGTGTCCAACTCTTGGCGACCCCATGAACCAAAGCACGCAAGGCCTCCCTGTCCATCATCAACTCCGAGTTTACCCAAACTCATGTCCATATTTACCACTATACTTATTATTATTTACTATATACCTATTATTAATTAATGTTAAATGAAGTCAAAAGAGTGCAGCCTTGATCCAGTATAACTGGTGTTCTTATAAAAGAAGAGAAAGAGACATTTGGGAGGAATTTGCACAGAGAAAAACCAAGTAAGGACACAGTGAGAAGACAGCCATCTGTTAGTCAAGGAGAGGCCAGAGAAGAAACTAGCTCTACTGGTACCTTGAACTTGATGTCTGGTCTCAAGAACTGTGAGACTATAGATATTTATGATTCGAGCCACCCAATATGTGGTATTTTGTTATGGTTGTATTCCAAAGCTAACATACATATGATAAACTATTCAATCACCACAAAAGAATGTATGGAAAAAAGTGACAGTCATTACAACTCCCATCTTCTAGTTTTCTTCCCAAGCAACCAATCTTATCAGATATTTATGTATTTTGTAGGGCAGCCACTTCTATATATTTCTGTATTTGGTCTTTCAATTATCAAATCCATGTCTCTAAATAGTACACTTGCCCTGAAGTTTATCAATTTTAAACTTTATATTGATTTTCTTTCACAATTAATGAGGTCTACTTATACTGCTCTCCTCTTTCCTCCTTTCTTTCTTACCACATAATTATCAGTCTTCCAAGTTCTTCTACTAATCCCTTCTTCAACTTGTTATGGAATGTTTAAATTCTTTATTATCCATCATTGAATTGAGGGAATCAGTAGTTCCAATATTCACCTTAACTTTCTTGCCCTATTGTACCTGACATACACATACATACAATATAAATCTGAATATAAATATAACTTTGACATACACATACATACAAACACCCTGGTATGCACACACACACACACACACAAGCAGACACACAACAGCAGGGGTTACTTGATAGGAAAATAATAAGTCCTCATAATGTCTTCCATTTACTTAGAAAATAATAATGTGGGAAAGCCTGCTTTTGAATTTGGCCCTGCTGTAAATGTAGCAAAGTAGTCATTATAAAACCTTGGACTTGTCTTTGTTTTGCCAGAAGATGGTCATCACAAACCAGGTGGTTCTGCTGCTGGAAGACAAAGTGGGACATTGGGCTTTTGCTTTTATGTACCTGTAAATTTCTATTATAGTTTGGAAATGGGAGAACAACAACAAAAAGATGGGGAAATGTTTGCAACATTCGCATTAAAACTGGAGCCGATTATATAGAGTGAAGTAAGCCAGAAAGAAAAACACCAATACAGTATACTAACACATATATATGGAATTTAGAAAGATGGTAATGATAACCCTGTATGCAAGACAGGAAAAGAGACACAGATGTATAGAACAGACTTTTGGATTCTGTGGGAGAGGGAGAGGGTGGGATGATTTGGGAGAATGGCATTGAAACATGTATACTATCATGTAAGAAACAAATTGCCAGTTTAGGTTCAATACAGGATACAGGATGCTTGGGGCTCGTGCGCTGGGATGACCCAGAGAGATGATATGGGGAGAGAGGTGGGAGGGGGGTTCAGGATTCGGAACTCATATACACCCGTGGTGGATTCATGTCAATGTATGGCAAAACCAATACAGCATTATAAAGTAAAATAAAAATAAACAAATTAATTAATTTAAAAAAATAAATAAATACAACTTTATCCTCCACATGGGAAAGGCCAATTGAGATTTATATTGTAGTTTTTTAAAAGGGTTCTGTTTAACCTGGATCAATATTTTACTGTCACCGGGATTTAGTGTTTGTTTTGGGGAGAACTGTGTTTTTCAGGGGGTGTGTATGTGTCCCACCTGGCTAGAAAGAATAAAGAGGACTGTGAAAAATGCACATTGATTAGAATAAATGAATGAGGTTGGGATTCATAGTGCTAAATTTCATCTTAGAGAGTATTATTGAAAAATGCTACCTCAACCCCACTCTGTCCTATGGATTCTAGAATGAATATCTTAGACTTCAGGTTATATATGACTGATTGTCATTTTGTTCAGAGATTTTCAAGTGGAGGAAGAAAGATTAAAGCTAGAATGAAAGCAGCTGCTGTGCATCCCTTAAAGTTACAAGGATGAGATGGATATTCATAATACAGAGGTTTGATGGCACACTCTCTGTGAGTGGACCTTTGCAAGACTAGGATCTGTGCCTTTGAAATGATCACTTCCAAATGCTTTAACTAGTCTCCCCTGTCTCTTAAGTGAGAGCATTCTCACTTGGTATGCAATTATCTCCACCTTTTGTAAAGAACCTCCTGCCAATGTAGGAGTCATAAGAGATGAGGGTTTGATCCCTGCGTCAGGAAGATACCCTGGAGAAGGAAATGGCAACCCGCTCCAGGATTCTTGCCTGGAGAATCCCATGGCCAGATAAGTCTGATGGGCTACAGTCCATAGGATCAAAAGGTGTCAGGCACAACTGACTGATTTAGAGTGTATGCATGCATTCATTCAGTTCAGTCCAGTTCAGTTCAGTTCAGTCTCTCAGTTGTGTCTGACTCTTTGTGACCCCATGAATCGCAGCACATCAGGCTTCCTTGTCCATCGCCAACTCTCAGAGATTACCCCAACTCATGTCCATCGAATCAGTGATGCCATCCAGCCATCTCATCCTCTGTCGTCCCCTTCTCCTCCTGCCTCCAATCCCTCCCAGTATCAGGGTCTTTTGCAATGAGTCAACTTTTCGCATGAGGTGGCCAAAGTATTGGAATTTCAATTCAGCATCAGCCCATCCAATGAAAACTCAGGACTGATCTCCTTTAGGATGGATCTCCTTGCAGTCCAAGGGACTCTCAAGAGTCTTCTCCAACACCACAGTTCAAAAGCATCAGTTCTTTGATGTTCAGCTTTCTTCACAGTCCAACTCTCACATCCATACATGACCACTGGAAAAACCATAGCCTTGACTAGATGGACCTTTGTTGGCAAAGTAATGCCTCTGCTTTTGAATATGCTATCTAGGTTGGTCATAACTTTCCTTCCAAGGACTAAGTGTCTTTTAATTTCATGGTTGCAGTCACCATCTGCAGTGATTTTGGAGTCCAAACAAGTAAAATCTGACACTGTTTCCACTGTTTCCACTGTTTCTCCATCTATTTCCCATGAAGTGATGGGACCAGATGCCATGATTTTCATTTTCTGAATGTTGAGCTTTAAGCCATCTTTTTCACTCTCCTCTTTCACTTTCATCAAGAGGCTTTTTAGTTCCTATTCACTTTCTGCCATAAGGATAGTGTCATCTGCATATCTGAGGTTACTGATATTTCTCCCAGGAATCTTGATTCCAGCTTGTGTTTCTTCCAGTCCAGCCTTTCTAATGATGTACTCTGCATATAGGTTAAATAAGCAGGGTGACAATATACAGCCTTGATGTACTCCTTTTCCTATTTGGAATCAATCTGTTCTATGTCCAGTTCTAACTGTTGCTTCCTAACCTGCATACAGGTTTTTCAAGAGGCTGGTCAGGTGGTCTGGTATGCCCATCTCTTTCAGAATTTTCCACAGTTTATTGTGATCCACACAGTCAAAGGCTTTGGCATAGTCAATAAAGCAGAAATAGATGTTTTTCTGGAACTCTCTTGCTTTTTCCATGATCCAGTAGATGTTGGCAATTTGATCTCTGGTTCCTCAGCCTTTTCTAAAACCAGCTTGAACATCTGGAAGTTCATGGTTCACATATTGTTGAAGCCTTGCTTGGAGAATTTTGAGCATTACTTTACTAATGTGTGAGATGAGTGCAATTGTGCGGTAGTTTGAGCATTCTTTGGCATTGCCTTTCTTTAGGATTGGAATGAAAACTGACCTTTTCCAGGCCTGTGGCCACTGCTGAGTTTTCCAAATTTGCTGGCATAGTAATTTCTGTCCATTGTGCATGAAATGTTCCCTTGGTATCTCTAATTTTCTTGAAGAGATCTCTAGTCTTTCTCATTCTGTTGTTTTTCTCTATTTCTTTGCATTGATCGCTGAGGAAGGCTTTCTTATCTCTCCTTGCTATTCTTTGGAACTCTGCATTCACATGCTTATATCTTTCCTTTTCTCCATTGCTTTTTGCTTTTCTTCTTTTCACAGTTATTTGTAAGGCCTCCTCAGACAGCCATTTTGCTTTTTTGCATTTCTTTTCCATGGGGATTTTCTTGATCCCTGTCTCCTGTACAATGTCACGAACTTCAGTCCATAGTTCATCAGACACTCTATCTATCAGAGAGAGTCCCTTAAATCGATTTCTCACTTCCACTGTATAATCATAAGGGATTTGATTTAGGTCATACCTGAATGGTCTACTAGTTTTCCCTACTTTCTTCAATTTAAGTCTGAATTTGGCAATAAGGAGTTCATGATCTAAGCCACAGTCAGCTCCCAGTCTTGTTTTTGCTGACTGTATAGAGCTTCTCCATCTTTGGCTGCAAAGAATACAATCAATCTTATTTTGGTGTTGATCATGTGGTGATGTCCATGTGTAGAGTCTTTTCTTGTGTTGTTGGAAGAGGGTGTTTGTTATGACCAGTGCGTTCTCTTGGCAGAACTCTATTAGCCTTTGCCCTGCTTCATTCTGTATTCCAAGGCCAAATTTGCCTGTTACTCCAGGTGTTTCTTGACTTCCTACTTTTGCATTCCGGTCCCCTATAATGAAAAGGACATCTTTTTTGGGTGTTAGTTCTAAAAGTTCTTGTAGGTCTTCATAGACCCGTTCAACTTCAGCTTCTTCAGCGTTACTGGTTGGGGCATAGACTTGGATTACCATGATATTGCATGGTTTGCCTTGGAAATGAACAGAGATCATTCTGTCGTTTTTGAGATTGCATCCAACTACTGCATTTTGGACTCTTTTGTTGACAATGATGGCTACTCTATTTCTTCTAAGGGATTCCTGCCCACAGTAGTAGATATAATGCTCATCTGAGTTAAATTCACCCATTCCAGTCATTTTAGTTCGCCTTTTCCTAGAATGTCGATGTTCACTCTTGCCATCTCCTGTTTGATCACTTCCAATTTGTCTTTATTCATGGACCTGACATTCCAGGTTCCTGGCACCCCACTCCAGTACTCTTGCCTGGAAAATCCCATGGACGGAGGAGCCTGGTAGGCTGCAGTCCGTGGGGTCGCTGAGGGTCGGACACGACTGAGCGACTTCACTTTCTCTTTTCACTTTCATGCACTGGAGAAGGAAATGGCAACCCACTCCAGTGTTCTTGCCTGGAGAATCCCAGGGACGGGGGAGCCTGGTGGGCTTCTGTCTATGGGGTCGCACAGAGTCGGACACGACTGAAGTGACTTAGCATGCAATATTGCTCTTTACAGCATCAGACCTTTCTTCTATCACCAGTCACATCCACAACTGGGTATTCTTTTTGCTTTGGCTCCATCCTTTCTTTCTTTTTGGAGTTATTTCTCCACTGATCTCGCAAGAATACTGAAGTGGCTTGCCATTCCCTTCTTCAGTGGACCACTTTCTGTCAGACCTCTCCACCATGACCCCTCCATCTTGAGTGGCCCCACACAGCATGGCTTAGTTTCACTGAGATAGACAAGGCTGTGGTCTGTGTGATCAGATTGTATAGTTTTCTGTGATTATGATTTTAGTGTATCTGCCCTCTGATGCCCTCTCGGAACACCTACTGTCTTACTTGATCGTGGGGTATCTCCTATCTTGGTCGTGGAGTATCTCTTCACCGCTGCTCCTGCAAAGCACAGCCACTGCTCCAGCAAAGCGCAGCTACTGCTCCTTACCTTGGACAAGTTGCCCCTCCTGACCTTGAACGTGGAGTAGTCTCTATCCGCCCTCCTGTCCCCACGCAGCTGCAGCTAATTGGAGGTGGGGTTGCTCCTTTCAGCCACTGCCCCTGGCCTCGGATGTAGGGTAGCTCCTCTTGGCTGCACTTTTGTGCTTCAGCAGCTCCTAATTATTCAGTCAAGTCTCATGTCACAATATGGTTTCCTATAGTATAGTATGCATAATTAAGGGAAGAGTGAAGGGAGGGCTTCCTATGGCTCAGCTGGTAAAGAATCCTCCTGCAATGCAGGAGACCTGGGTTCAATCACTGGGTAGGGAAGATCCCCTGGAGAAGAGGAGGGTTAACCCACTCCAGTATTATGGCCTGGAGAATCCTGTGGACTGTATAGTCCATGGAGTCGCAAAGAGTCAGACACAACTGAGTGATTTTCACTTTCACTTTTCACAGTGAAAGAAAATGTGGGTTACTCTACTTCTGCCATTTATTGGGGAAATTTAGAGAAAGTTTCCATAGATTGTCACCAGCAGAATAGGTAGCTATAACCCTTAGGAACCTGGAACTATCTGGAAAAACCTCACATAGAGCAACAGTTGCCATATGGCAAGTCAGAAATGGGCATTCAAAAATGCCTTCCTTCCCAAACATGCTAAAGAAAGATTGCCTTTGAAGGTGATGGGAAAAATTAGAGTTGTAAGTAAAATACATAGAATATACAATATTTCAATCATTTTTTGTGTCTTAAAAAATATCTTAAATTTTGTGTTGTACCTTTATTTCTGGGCTTCCTCGTGGTACTAGTGGTAAAGAACCCACCTGCCAATGCAGGAAACATAAGAGATACAGATTTGTTGCCTCAGTGGTGAAGATCCCCTAGAGGAAGGCAAGGCAACCCACTCCAGTATGCTTGCCAGGAGAATACTATGAACAGAGGACCCTGATGCGCTGCAGTCCATAAAGTCTCAAAGAGTCGGACATGATTGAAAGGACTCAATATGCACACATTTTCGTCTTTAAATGATAGAATCAAAGATACAACTCTATAGAGTTGATCTGCAACTACATTAGTCTTCTTAGAGTAGCCTTAGGTAAAACACAGTGGTTACATGTGAAGAAGTAATTGTACATGTGGAGTGTTCAAACAGAAATTGGGCTTATGCAGTTGTGCTTATTCAAAATATAAACTGTCAGCACCGCCACCATTTTACATTTATGACATGTCATCTGACAAGAAAATACATCCTTTCAATTCAGTGATGAAAGAGCATTTGAGCCATGCAAATGTATTTTCCATTTGAACTTTTAATTTCTTTATTGTTTCATGTGATTTTGGTTTTGCTGTCCTTCTTATAAGACTGATAAGTTTCATTCAGGGAGAAAAACTCATATATTCATGATCAATTTATATTGCACAGCAACCAACAAAACTCTAAAATCCTATTATCTTAATAAAAAAGTAAAGAACCTGTTGTGTGCAAAGAATTAAATATTTTTTTCTCTGAATTTGCTGATAATCTAGTTAGGGAGGCAAGGTAAAATAAGATGAATAACAATGCAAGGCAGCATATGCTAAATATATTCATTAAACTTTAGAAAAAAAAGATTTAAAAACATTTATGTCTCCCACAGTATATAAACAAGCAGCCTAGACATTGTAGGAGATAAAACTATTTTCTTTAAAAGGCAAGCTCCTTCTCTTTTAAGGAGTTCCCAGTCTAATGAGGGAAAGATGTGGAGAATTTGAATGCAAACAGTGGTTTAGAAAAGAATAAATATGAGGATTAGCTAGTCACCCTCAGGTTTAAAAAGTTGAAGACTGGGTTTATTGTGTTTCCTTGAAAATCCTTGACAAATATCACTGTTGAGAAATCCTTCATACGTGTCTTGACATGGAGAATAAGCCAAGTGAATAATACCAGGGACAGCTCATGTTTTCTGAACATCATCTCTATTCAAGACACCACATTAGCATTTTCACTGCTTCTTCGGCCTTGGAGTGTTACATGCTTCCTGCACTTGCAGGCACCCTCTCCAAGGTGCCTCTCAATTGTTCGGGGCTTCCCTAGTGGCTCAGACAGTAAAGAATCCTCCTGCAATGTGAGAGAACTGGGTTCGATCCCTGGATCAGGAAGATCTCCTGGAGAAGGGAATGTGTACTCACTCCAGTATTCTTGCCTGGAGAATTCCACGGACAGAGAAGCCTGGTCCATTCATTGCAGAGTCGGACATGACTGAGCAACTAACATGTTCACTTTTCAAAAAACTCTAGAAGAACAGCAGGTTTCTTTCTCAGAGTGTTGATTATTTTATCTTTCTCAGCTTAAAAGTGTCCCAGAGGAGGAGACTAGTAAATTAAACACTCAATTAAAAGTATTTGTCCTAAATTTCTTAAAATACATTAAGGGGGAATTTTGCAATTTCCATTAAAATCACAGTAGAATGGAAAATAAATTGAAGCATTCTTCACAAATCATTGCAAGTTCACCTTTGTTTCTATAAAAGTGTAAGAATATTTCTCATCAACATCTTATTCACCACTTAAGAATAAATAGACTTACAAGGAAGATGCAAGCCAAAAGTATATTTCTTTCCCTCCCTCACATATCATCTTTCTCTATAAGTTTATATTTAAATAGGCGTTGTTGGGGAAAAGTAAATTAACCATATGTTCTATGCTGTTGAGAAATCCATTTCAGTAGAATGACCTATAAATATTGAAAAACTGGAGAACATAACTAAATGCCAACTGTAAAATCAGTGTAACTGCAGTAATAAAACAGTGAGAGAACAATTACTTTGGATCACTGATAAGGCTTCCTAGAGTAAGAAAACAAAGTACCATAACACACAGCTTTGGAGGAATGTATTTTATATACAATGCAATTCACATATATTAAATGTACAGTTTGACAAAAAGTATAAAATCTGAAATGTACAGTGTGACACATTTTGAGAAGTATATATGTCATGTAACCACTATCCCAATCAAAATACAAGACATTTTCATTGAAAGATAGCAGAATATGCCCTGTCAAGGTAGGAGAAACTGTTGCTCTGCTGTGTTGATTATTTTAACCTGTGGGCACTTCAAAAAGCAGCAAATGTAACCAGAGGCTTTCTTTGTCTAAAGACAGGTCTTCCAAAAGGAAGTCAGTTGTCACAAATTCTCTCTCTGAAAGTTTCATCAGCAGGGAAAACTGACTTATCAAAGGAAAGGAGACTAGAAGTCCATATCAGATCAGACAAACTGTTACAAACCATCATGCTGCTGCTGCTGCTAATTGTTTCAGTCGTGTCCGACTCTGTGTGCCCCACAGAAGGCAGCCCACCTGGCTTTGCAGTCCCTGGGATTCTCCAGGCAAGAACACTGGAGTGGGTTGCCATTTCCTTCTCCAATGCATGAAAGTGAAAAGTGAAAAGTGAAAGTGAAGTCGCTCAGTCGTGTCCGACTCTTCGTGACCCCATGGACTGCAGCCTACTGGGCTCCTCTGCCCATGGGATTTTCCAGGCAAGAGTACTGGAGTGGAGTGCCACTGCCTTCTCTGTACAAACCATCGTATCTCCCACTTATTCTTCTAAAGTCTCATTTACCCTTGATCAAATTGCCAACATCCGCTGGATCATGGAAAAAGCAAGAGAATTCCAGAAAAACATCTATTTCTGCTTTATTGACTATGCCAAAGCCTTTGACTGTGTAGGTCACAATAAACTGTGGAAAATTCTGAAAGAGATGGGAATACCAGACCACCTGACCTGCCCCTTGAGAAATCTGTATGCAGGTCAGGAAGCAACAGTTAGAACTGGACATGGAACAACAGACTGATTCCAAATAGGAAAAGGAGTACATCAAGGCTGTATATTGTCACCCTGCTTATTTAACTTATATGCAGAGTACATCATTAGAAAGGCTGGACTGGAAGAAACACAAGCTGGAATCAAGATTCCTGGGAGAAATATCAGTAACCTCAGATATGCAGATGACACCACCCTTATGGCAGAAAGTGAAGAGGAACTAAAAAGCCTCTTGATGAAAGTGAAAGAGGAGAGTGAAAAAGTTGGCTTAAAGCTCAACATTCAGAAAATGAAAATCATGGCATCTGGTCCCATCACTTCATGGGAAATGTGGAGAAACAGTGGAAACAGTGTCAAACTTTATTTTGGGGGGCTCCAAAATTACTGCAGATGGTGACTGCAGCCATGAAATTAAAAGACGCTTACTCCTTGGAAGAAAAGTTATGACCAACCTAGATAGTATATTCAAAAGCAGAGACATTACTTTGCCGACTAAGGTCCGTCTAGTCAAGGCTATGGTTTTTCCTGTGGTCATGTNCAAATCACTGCAGATGGTGACTGCAGCCATGAAATTAAAAGGCTCTTACTCCTTGGAAGAAAAGTTATGACCAACCTAGATAGTATATTCAAAAGCAGAGACATTACTTTGCCGACTAAGGTCCGTCTAGTCAAGGCTATGGTTTTTCCTGTGATCATGTATGGATGTGAGAATTGGACTGTGAAGAAGGCTGAGCACCGAAGGATTGATGCTTTTGAACTGTGGTGTTGGAGAAGACTCTTGAGACTCCCTTGGACTGCAAGGAGATCCAACCAGTCCTTTCTGAAGGAGATCAACCCTGGGATTTCTTTGGAAGGAATGATGCTAAAGCTGAAGCTCCAGTACTTTGGCCACCTCATGCGAGGAGTTGACTCATTGGAAAATACCCTGATGCTGGGAGGGATTGGGGGCAGGGGGAGAAGGGGACGACCGAGGATGAGATGGCTGGATGGCGTCATGGACTCAATGGATGTGAGTCTGAGTGAACTCTGGGAGTTGGTGATGGACTGGGAGGCCTGGCGTGCTGCGATTCATGGGGTCGCAAAGAGTCGGACACGACTGAGTGAGTGAACTGAACTGTAAATGGGTCTTAGAAAAGTTCTAAAGTCACTTAGAAAAGGACTTTGTGACAGACTAGGCCTGTATCTTTCACTCATGGAACAAGTGAGGACATTTTGTTAACAAAACGGAAGCCTAAATTATACAAGAATTGTCTATTATGTGAGAGAATTGAGCAATACAAGCTGGTGGGATGTATCAGACACCTTTTATGTGTCTCAGACCTTTTGGTTTCACCTCTTTCTAGAGCCTTTGGACACTTGTTGCCCTGGGCTGTTGCATCCGTCGCTTTCACGTGGGACAAGCATGACAATTCTTTGCTTTATGCCTATGCATCTCCTATTCCATAATGTTCTTGTTGCTTTAGTATGAGTCTGCAGAACCCCCTTGATCCCCATTCATACGCATCCCAGAGGGACAGGGAAGCCAATGTGAGTGGGGAAAACTCTGTTCAGTAAGAGAGGTTAACCAGTGGATAAACTTTCCTCCTATCTCCCCTTGGTTGGATTGTTCTGAGATAGTCATTTATAGCCTAGTAGAAGATGGTGATAGAAGACAAAACAATTCAAGGAGCTGTATAAACTACTTGCATTTGCTTTCCCTCCTCTTTGACTTTTCCCCTTCCCCTCAAGCCTGTTTTCCTAGCATTGTACTTTCTAATAAAAGAGTAGCACAGTGACTTTATCTTCCGTTCTGCTTTCGGAAAACCAAGACTAAGGCAGAAAGTGATCAATCGATGATAATCAGCAGATCAGCACTTGTTACCTTCAATGAATTTTACTTACCATTATTTTATTTTCATCCATGTCTATTATGATTGAGAAAATCAAGGTAAGGATATACAAAGTTGTGATGAAGCTTGAACTTAGCCACTGTTGGAGGAGGTCATGGAGAGAATGTGACCGCCGGTTGACCCTCAAGCTGCACTTGGCAGTCGAAGGTTCCTCCCCATCTCCCGCCTTTGAAATGTTTGTCCCACCCACCATTTCCACACTTGAAGCTGTTTCAAAGACTCAGCCTTAAGAGGGTTAGGTATTCCTGAGACCATCTGGGCTGAATATGTGACTGAATCCAGTGAAGGCTTCTGCATATAATGGATGTGAAAGGTGTGGAGACTTGCTCATCTGGAGGGCACCCAAGCCAAGCCTTCCTACCTACCCATCTGGAGAGGTCTGCCTCTTTCTTTGATCTCTCCTTGCCCTCACTGTATGGGCACCAGTTTGCAAACCAACAGTGAATATTATTCTTTTGAAACTGAACCATTATTGCAAGTTTTTTTTTTTTTATTTTTCCCCTTCTCCACTTCTCAGTCCTGACTCAATAATTGCTTTCCTCTGATTACCTTTTCTTCTTATGTATAGTGTTCTGCATTTTGAGTTGGGGTGTCTGACATCGGGGGATTCCCTGGTGGCTCAGTGGTAATGAACCTGCCTGCCAATGCAGGAGACACCCGTTTGACCCCTGGGTCAGGAATGTCCCCTGGAGGGGGAAATGACAACTCCCTCCAGTATTCTTGCCTGGAGAATCTCACGGACAGAGGATCCTGGTGGGCTACAGTCCATGGGGTTGCAAAAAATCAGACAGGATTCAGCGACTAAACAACAACAGCAATAACAGTCTGACATCAGGGAGCAGGTGTTAAGGCTTCAAAAGACTTTTGGGGGCAAGGACTCTTGTAGTTTTTTTGTAGAAATTGTTTTGTCTGAAAGGTGAATACTCACTGTCCTAAGTCTATGGTAACCTCTGTTTTTTAAAAAAGTCAACTTTCTCTGTGACCACCTCCATATCAGCTCCTTCTCTCTGCTCTGAGCTGCTTATATTGGAAGAAGGTAAGAGGAATTGTTTATATTATTAATAATCTCTGTGGAAAGTCATATATTGTCACTTATAAATTAGCATATGCTTGACTTGATTTCTTTTGTAGTTGCTAAAGTTCTTTATGGGTTTGGTTATTTGCTCTTTTTACTTTGTTCAGTGACTAATATCAGTGTAAACCTCTGTCTACTGGCAAACTCTCTGTTGACAGACAGAGCTAAGAATTCATAAAATGCAAGTACTGCTAATCTAATATTTGAGAAGAATAAAGCATGAGAGGCAGTGGTATAAATATGTTTTATATTATCTTATTACAAAATTAATAAGTGCTCAATTTTGCAAAATGACAAAATTGGAAAAATATAATATGACCAATAACTCAAGAGAAAAGGGTCACTGTTGTCATTTGCTGAGCATGTTATTTTTATATGATTATCATATAAAATAGACTACATCAGTGTTTTCAAGAATATATATTCTGATTTGAAAAGCAATACCTGCTTGCTATAGCAAATTTGGAAAATAAGATACTTTTGATAAAGAAGAAAATTAAAGTTAATTATATCTGAGATAATATTTTAGATATTAGTTTATTTCTTTGTAATTTTTTACATGCAAAACATTATTAAAAAATAAGCGTTTCTTAAAATATTCATGGAGAAAACCCCAAGAAACACTTAAAAATATTGTGGTTTTACATATGTCCACAAATTGTTTGATACTTCTCCCTTCCCATCCCATCCAACTGAATGTGAATTCTACTTAGTGACTGACTTTGATAAAAAAGAATAAACTCATTATCAGAGAAATGCAAGTCAAACCACAAGGAGGTACCATTTCATGCCAGTCAGAATGGCTGCTATCTAAAAGTCTACAAACAATAAATGCTGGAGAGGGTATGGAGAAAAGGGAACCTTCTTACATTATTGGGGGAATGCAAACTAGTACAGCCACTATGGAGAACAGTGTGGAGATTCCTTAAAAAACTAGAAATAGAACTGCCATATAACCCAGCAATCCCACTGTTTGGCATACACACTGAGGAAACCAGAATTAAAAGAGACACGTGTACCCCAGTGTTCATCACAGCACTGTTTATAATAGCCAGGACATGGAAGTAACCTAGATGTCCATCAGCAGATGAATGGATAAGAAAGCTGGGGTACATATACACAATGGAATATTACTCAGCCATTAAAAAGAATACATTTGAATCAGTTCTAATGAGGTGGATGAAACTGGAGCCTATTATACAGAGTGAAGTAAGCCAGAATGAAAAACACCAATATAGTATACTAACACATATATATGGAATTTAAAAAGATGATAACGATAACCCTATATGCGAGGCAGCAAAAGAGACACAGATGTAAAGAACAGTCTTTTGGATTCTGTGGGAGAAGGTGAGGGTGGGATCATTTGAGAGAATAGCATTGAAACATGTATATTATCATATGTGAAACAGATCGCTAGTCCAGGTTTGATGCATGAGACGGTACTCAGGGCTGGTGCACTGGGATGAACCTGAGGGATGGGATGGGGAAGGGGGTGGGAGGGGGGGTTCAGGATGGGGAACACATGTGCACCCATGGCTGATTCATGTCAATGTATGGTAAAAACCACTACAATATTGTAAAGTAATTAGCTTCCAATTAAAATTAAAAAAAAAAAAAAGAATAAAGTGGAGAACTTTCCTGCTGGTTCCTTGGTTAAGACTCCATGGTCCTTATGCAGGTGGCACAGGTTTGATCCCTGGTTGGGGAATCCACCTGCTTGATGCCACCAAAACAAAACAAAACAAAAACAAACAAACAAAAAAAAACCAAACAAGCAAATACGAAACAAAAAGTGGGAATAATAGTATGCAACTTCAGAGACTAGGTCAGAGAGGGAACCACTAAGGAATGCTCACTTGGTGGGCAATAGCTGCCATTTTGTGAGCGGCCATATGGGAAGTCCAGATGTGGAGAAACAGGCTTCCTGCAAAAAAACATGGGAGTACTCCATCTTGGAAGGGGATCCTCCAGCCCCACTAAAGCTTCCTATCATGAATTTGGCTGACATGTTGACTGAAATGTCTTGAGAGAACCTGAGTCATAATTGCCTGGCTAAGTTGCTCCCTGGTTCCTCAACCCAGCAACTATGTGAGATAATACATGTTTGTTTTCTTAAGCACTAAATTTTGCAGTAATTTGTTATGTAATGATATATGATCCAAACATCAATATGTTGGAAGGCATATAAAGTGTTAGATCACCTTTGCTTTTATAATTGCAACAGCACTATGGCCATGAAACAGTTAATGTCAGGCCAGTAGACAGATCACTGGTTGCCCCAACTGTGAAGGGTGTTTGTTTTTGCTGTTTCTAATTGGGGTAGAGGGGAACCTAGGTATGAGATCTAAGTTTCTCTGTCTTTCCCTCCCACACATTCCTTTCCCCTTTTTTTTTCCCCTCCCTGAGGCTGCTGGCTGTGTGATACCTTTTGTGAGGTTTATTTGCAATGATTGACCTTGGCCATGGATGGAAGCCACCCAAAGCTTTGTGCTAGACTGAGACACAAAATAAGTATCCACTGGCCAGTCTCTGAGATGATTTATTGTCAGATTTTGAAGCGAAAACTGGTTTGTCTTTTGAATCTATTATTTGCTTCAGTTCAGTTCAGTTCAGTCACTCAGTCGTGTCCAACTCTTTGCGACCCCATGAATCGCAGTACACCAGGCCTCCCTGTCCATCACCAACTCCCGGAGTTCACTCAGACTCACATCCATCGAGTCAGTGATGCCATCCAGCCATCTCATCCTCTCTCATCCCCTTCTCCTCCTGCCCCCAGTCCCTCCCAGCATCAGTCTTTTAGTGCTCCAATATAGTTACATTAAAAAAAAAAAAAAGGAAAACAGAGAAGAGTGTCTGTGATTTATAATAGTAAAACAAAGCTCCAACTCATCACTCACTGTCAACTATCCTATTTGGTTCCACAGTATTTTTGCTCAATCACCCTAACCTTATTTTGTATCTCTCTTTAGCAATTATTTTCTGATTATAAATATACTATCTTTGAAGCTTATATCATCAGCCTGTGTAATAGCTACGGCAACCCTAGAGCACCCACCGGCAGCTTCAGACTTGTTTTATGAAGGTGCTTGTTGGAGATGTGTACCAATCCAGCAGGAATTGGGAGAGGGAGCATTTGTCTTGAAGCTACAGAGTGACAGGAAATTACAGGGGCTGGGTTGTGGCGGTGGTGATGAAACTTCCCTCACTTCCAGGCATTTGTTGGCACTGCCATTGAAAACCATACTCTACTGTGGAAACTCTTTCTCCGTCTTTTTTATTGTCAGGTCTTCCTCCACCAGTCCCTTAACTGATATTCTTTAAAACAATCATTCTTTAACTTCAGTATGTGTCAGAATCACTCAGCAGATGCGTTAAAACAGATTTCTGGGCGCACCTCCAGAATTTCCAATGCAGCAGGTCAGAGTAGGGTGGGAGAATTTTTCTTTGCAATGAGTGCCTGGGTGATGCTGGTGCCACCATTCTGGGACCACACTTAAGAACCACAGCCCTCAAGCTCTATGCTTGCATAGTAGAGGGGATCCCAAGGGCATGGTGAAGACAGGAGCCCATGCAACGAAGGAGACTGCCAAACTGCTTCGCGTGAAGCAATAGAAGGAATATGTGTTTGCTCTTGAGGGAGGAAGTGAGGAGGAGAAAGAAGGAAGAAGTGAAGTGGTGGAATGAAGATAGCTTGAGACTGAGGGATCAGATAAAGATCAAGGCAGCTCTAGAAATACGCCTGGTAAAGGGGTCCTTGGAGATCTTTAAACGTTTCTCTTCCATATTAGGAAAAATCTTAAAATAGAAAATATTCACTGTCTCCTAGCAAGATGTGTGTGAGAGAGAGGGAAGGGGAGAGAGAGAGGTATGGATATATTCCTATGTGAAGACATGAAGTCAGATGCTAATTTCTGCTAAAGGTTGATGCAGTGTAGAAGAGGAGAGCGCCTTTGAGATGGTCAAGTGGCC
Source organism: Aepyceros melampus (assembly GCA_006408695.1). Taxonomy (NCBI): domain Eukaryota; kingdom Metazoa; phylum Chordata; class Mammalia; order Artiodactyla; family Bovidae; genus Aepyceros; species Aepyceros melampus. The sequence continues at coordinate 46,550 of SJXQ01007712.1, read as the reverse complement.
AGCAAACTATGGAAACAGTAAGTAGCCAGAGGTGATCTGAACAGAATATGTTTGTCTTTTTTCCTCCCTATTGGAAGTTATCATTGACTTGGAGAAGGACTCAGGTTTACCCAGCCTATGAAAATGAGGGCTTGACTCAATCATATCTCGTTCTCTAGAGGTCAGAGAGGCCTCAGTTAACATCCAGGTAAATTTCTTTTGCTGTTATCGTCTACTGTGTACTTACTCTTTTTTTCTTAAATTGATTTTTATTGGAGTATAGTTACTTTACAATGTTGTGTTAGTTTCTGCTGTACAGCAAAGTGAATCAGCTGTACGTATACACACAGCCCCTCATTTTTGGATTTCCTTCCCATTTAAGTCACTATAGAGTGCCGGGGTCCAGCCCCGGTGGATCCAGGGATATTCAAAGTGGGGACAGAGTGGGCGGATAGGACAGGATAGGAGAGAACAGGATAGCTCAGGATAGAATAGTATAGTAAGAAATTAGTGGAAGAAAAGGAGGCTGAATAACTTGGTTTACGTGGAAAACCAATAAAACCTCGAGACAAGAGGTTTGCACCATCTACGTTAGGCCACCGGCATCCGTTTGAATATCGGAGAGTGCCCCGCCCTGGGCTCTCTCTCTTACGGATTTTAGCAGCTGGGACAGGTAAGTAGACATGGCGAGCCTCTACGCCCCAGATGGGAATTCAGCCGAAAAGGGGGAGAAAAAGAAAAGAACGACATAGGGAAGCCCAGCGTTGTCGGTGCAAGACTCCAAAAAAAAAAGGAAGTTTATTTTTCAAAATCAGCTTATATACCCCAAGTTGTACATAAAGGAATATGCAGAGTTATGCAGGGGCAGCAGTCCTGACCCTCATTGAGATAAGGCTTTCTTTTTTGCATACTCTCCCGTTACAAAAGTCCCAGGTGGTTTACATTATCTTCTGGCCAAGAGGCCTGTTAACATTTCTGTGGCTCTCTTCTGATGAGGTTTTGTTAACCAGAAGACTCATTTGTGTTAACCTTTCCAAGGTCTGAATGCCAATCTCAGAAAACACTAAATAAAAATACAGCAATTTGTAATAAAAGGAAGTACAGTGATTTATAGCAGAAGAAAAAGTAATTTACTCAAAAGTTCAGTATTGCTAACATCAAAACTACTATATATCCTTTTTCCATATCCCATTTACATAGATTACATCTTCCCGGGTGCCCGATAGATAAAAAATAAGGAGGTCTGGCAGCAATTATTGAGTCAACCGTGAAATCCTGTCACCAATATACATTTGAAAAGGCTCTGAAACTTTAATATACTTTAAGGCTTTTGTGCCCCTCACAGTTGGGAGGTTGTGAGTAATTTACAAGCTTGTAGAAGGTCAGGGGAACTTGTTAGGCAGGCTAGAGCATTATCAAAGGGGGGTTGGCCTGAAACACTCCTTTCAAATGCAGAAGACTAAAGCCCTGAATTAACTTTCCAGAGAAAGTCAGCAAATAATGGGAAAATAGTCAAATTCTTATTTTGGGGGGTACATGATCAGGAAAAACCAGGGAGAAATCCGATGACTCAAATTGCCCAGCCATCTGAGTTTGCCACGTGACCCTGTCACAGGTGGGATTCCTCACTCTGGCTCCCAACAATAGAGCCTGAGTAGAATTCCCTGCACTATACGGTATGTTCTCGTTAGTTATCTATTTTATACATAGTATCAATAGTGTATGTATATCAGTCCCAATCTCCCAATCCACCCCATCAGCCCCCTTCCCCCTTGGTGTCCATATGTTTGTTCTTTACATCTGTGTGTCTATTTCTGCTTTGCAAATAAGAGCTTCGATACCATTTTTCTAGACTCCACATTTATGCGTTAATATATGATATTTGTTTTTCTCTTTACGACTTAAATTCAGGGTGAAGTAGGACGTAGAAATTGTGATTATTCTTAAGTCTTTCCTTCAGGGTAAGCAGATGCACTTCTTTAAGTCAGTATCTCCAGAGGCTCCTGTTTGTCTTCTCCTCATGAGTTTATTAGATGTTACTGGCTGATAACAGCTACATGTTGCAGATGATTCTTATTCTGATCTCCAGGTGAAGGTTGGATGTTCTCAAGCCTCTGGGAAGGGAGGAGCCTCCCATCTCCTTTTGGGGAAGACCAGCAGAACAGAGACAGTCAGAAACAGGTCTGTCTCAGCTGAGGGAAACGAGAAAGATGTTGTGGGGTCACACGGGCATGTTGAAGCCTCATGAAAATGCCTCCAACTTCCTATAGCTTTCTCTGTTCTGAGGAAATTGAGAGATCTAGGGGTTTATGCCTTCCCTGCTACAATTCACCTTCAAATTGTCTTCATCCAGAGAACTCGCTGAGGATCTGAGGGAAGAAAAGGGAGACATAGCTACAGTGGGATTTGAGGTAAACAGACCTGCTTCCTGCCCCCTCTTCCTTAGACACCCAAGTGGTCGCCATGCTTGTGCATTGCTCTAGGAATTTATCTGTTGGCTTCAGCACTGACTAATTCAGGATGTTTTCAAGCCTCAGAAGGAGAAATGGCCAATCAGAGGATTTCCTTTGAGCTTAAGGGTAGACCTCGACATGGTGCTAATCAGAGGAGGGAAGAGTGCTGTTTCCCAGATGACGCTGCACTCTGAAAAGCTGAAGAGACTAAACACTGGAAACTTTGTTATGGTGATGATGCTGGTCGTGGTGGTGAATCAGAACATTTTTGCCTGTAGGCATCCTGTATACAGTCTAGCAATCCCCCATAGAACAGTTCAGTGATTAGTTTTCTCTGTTTTCACTTTATTGAGGTAAACATTGGAAACTAAAAACAGTACCTTTTTAAGGTGTATAAGTTGATGCTTTTATATGTGTGTACATTATTTTAATATATGTGTACATTAAAAAGCATTAGTTTGCTGACAAAGGTCCGTCTAGTCAAAGCTATGGCTTTTCCAATAGTCATGTATGGATGTGAGAGTTGGACTGTGAAGAAAGCTGAGCGCCGAAGAATTGATGCTTTTGAACTGTGGTGTTGGAGAAGACTCTTGAGAGTCCTTTGGACTGCAAGGAGATCAAACCAGTCCATCCTCAAGGAGATCAGTCCTGAGTGTTCATTGGAAGGACTGATGCTGAAGCTGAAACTCCAAAACTTTGGCCACCTGATGTGAAGAACTGACTCATTGGAAAAGACCCTGATGTTGGGAAAGGTTGAAGGCAGGAGGAGAAGGGAATGACAGAGGATGAGATGGTTGGATGGCATCACCAACTTGATGGACATGAGTTTGGACAAGCTCTGGGAGTTAGTGATGGACAGGGAGGCCTGACGTGCTGCAATCCATGGGGTGGCAGAGTTGGACATGACTGAGCAACTGAACTGAAGTGATACATTGTGAGATAATCACTGTGATCAAGGTAGTTAACATATCTATCACCTCCAATAGTTACCACTTAAACAAATTTTTTTTTTGATTGTGCCACACAGTGTGCAGGATCTTAGTTCCCTGATCAGGGATGGAACCCAGTCCCCTGAAGTGGAAGCTTAGAGTCCTAACCACTGAACCATCTGGGAATACCCAGTTACCACTTTTTAATTTCAATTATGGATGAAGCTCCATACTTGGAATTCCTGATCAGGGTAAAATGTCTTTTCAAAGCAACAAAACTCATGTCAAAATGGAGTGTTGGCACTGTCCATCAACTGGAGAGTGCCTCAATTGAACTGCTGGACCAAGACATTATTTTTCCTGCTCCAGGCATCCCTACCCTTTTCCTTCCCAGCTGATTTTCATACTGCTTCCCGAACTCTCCCTGAGTCCCTTTTCAGCATGTTTCTGACTGTTCTCTACCCACAAAAGGGAAGGTGTGTGAGAGCTGAGCTCCACTGCGACTGTCAGTTCTAGGCATTGTACCAAGACCAACAGAATCCTTGTCTGCGCTCTTCCCAGAGGGCACGGGAGTCTTCATCCAACAGACAATAAACAATAGGGAACAGGGATGCCGACCATGGGCGTTGCATAAGAAGTGCCTCTTTTCATTATTCATACTCTCTTGTCACTTGCTCATGGGGCCTTAATTCAAATATGGGAGGACAAAATTTTAAAAAAGGATTGATTCATAAGAGGAAATGGCTCTTGAAAATAAAACTGAATAAAAGCATTTCTGAAAATGAAATGAAAATTAAATGATTACTCTGACACATGTAAAAATTTAGAGACCATATAGATCACCTGGGGATGTTGTTAAACTACATATTCTTATTTTTCAGTCTGGGATAAGCCTGAGATTCTGCATTTCTGAATCTTCTATGTTACCACGTTGCCGCTCATGTAGGAGTCAAACTTTGAGAAACAAGACTTGAAAGATATTCAAGAAGAAAATGTGTCAAACACTTTTAAAACTGCTGAAAGTCTGTAGACAAAAAAGCTACAAAATCCAGAAAGATCTGAACTAATACACAATTTTTATCGCTGTTGGATAGTAATAACTTGCATAGATCTTCAGAATGTTGTATGTTGTTTTAGGGGAAAGGGGAACTCTTATCTTGAACTGACAGGTCTGCAAGGAGAAATGGTTAAAAAGTTTATGTACCAAGTCACCTTTAAGTCAGATGTGTAAATGTTGCATCATGTCTTAATCTCAACATGCAGTCAGTTCAGTTCCGTTCAGTCGCTCAGTCGTGTCCCACTCTTCGTGACCCCATAAATCGCAGCACGCCAGGCCTCCCTGTCCATCACCAACTCCTGGAGTTCACTCAGACTCAAGCCCATCCAGCCATCTCATCCTCAGTCATCCCCTTCTCCTTCTGCCCCCAATCCCTCCCAGCATCAGAGTCTTTTCCAATGAGTCAACTCTTCGCATAAGGTGGACAAAGTACTGGAGTTTCAGCTTTAGCATCATTTTTCCAAAGAAATCCCAGGGCTGAGCTCCTTCAGAATGGACTGGTTGGATCTCCTTGCAGTCCAAGGGACTCTCAAGAGTCTTCTCCAACACCACAGTTCAAAAGCATCAATTCTTCGGCGCTTAGCCTTCTTCACAATCCAACTCTCACATTCATACATGACCACAGGAAATACCATAGCCTTGACTACACAGACCTTTGTTGGTAAAGGTCATAACTTTCCTTCCAAGGAGTAAGCGTCTTTTAATTTCATGGCTGCAATCACCATCTGCAGTGATTTTGGAGCCCCCCAAAATAAAGTCTGACACTGTTTCCACTGTTTCCCCATCCATTTCCCATGAAGTGATGGGACCAGATCCCATGATCTTCATTTTCTGAATGTTGAGCTTTAAGCCAACTTTTTCACTCTCCCCTTTCACTTTCATCAAGAGGCTTTTTAATTCCTCTTCACTTTCTGCCATAAGGGTGGTATCATCTACATATCTGAGGTTACTGATTTTTCTCCCAGCAATCTTGATGCCAGCCCAGCATTTCTCATGATGTACTCTGCATATATTAAAGAAGCAGGGTGACAATATACAGCCTTGACGTACTCCTTTTCCTATTTGGAACCAGTCTGTTGTTCCATGTCCAGTTCTAACTGTTGCTTCCTGGCCTGCATACAGGTTTTTCAAGAGGCAGGTCAGGTGGTCTGGTACTCCCATCTTTTGAGGAATTTTCCACAGTTTATTGTGATCCACACAGTCAAAGGCTTTGGCATAGGCAATAAAGCAGAAATAGATGTTTTTCTGGAACTCTCTTGCTTTTTCCATGATCCAGCAGATGTTGGCAATTTGATCTGTGGTTCCTCTGCCTTTTCTAAAACCAGCTTGAACATCTGGAAGTACACGGTTTATGTATTGCTGAAGTCTGGCTTGGAGAATTTTGAGCATTACTTTACTAGCATGTGAGATGAGTGCAATTGTTTGGTGGTTTGAGCATTCTCTGGCATTGCCTNGGCAATTTGATCTGTGGTTCCTCTGCCTTTTCTAAAACCAGCTTGAACATCTGGAAGTACACGGTTCACGTATTGCTGAAGTCTGGCTTGGAGAATTTTGAGCATTACTTTACTAGCATGTGACATGAGTGCAATTGTGTGGTGGTTTGAGCATTCTCTGGCATTGCCTTTCTTTGGGATTGGAATGAAAACTGACCTTTTCCAGTCCTGTGGCCACTGCTGAGTTTTCCAAATTTGCTGGCATATTGAGTGCAGCACTTTCACAGCATCATCTTTCAGGATTTGAAACAGCTCAACTGGAATTCCATCACCTCCACTAGCTTTGTTTGTAGTGATGCTTTCTAAGGCTCACTTGACATCACTTTCCAGGATGTCTGGCACTAGGTGAGTGATCACACCATCGTGATTATCTTGGTCTTGAAGATCTTTTTTGTACAGTTCTTCCGTGTATTCTTGCCACCTCTTCTTAATATCTTCTGCTTGTTAGGTCCATACCATTTCTGCCCTTTATCGAGCCCATCTTTGCATGAAATGTTCCCTTGGTATCTCTAAATTTCTTGAAGAGATCTCTAGTCTTTCCCATTCTGTTGTTTTCCTCTATTTCTTTGCATTGATCACTGAAGAAGGCTTTCTCATCTCTTCTTGCTATTCTCTGGAACTCTGCATTCAGAGGCTTATATCTTTCTTTTTCTCCTTTGCTTTTCACCTCTCTTCTTTTCACAGCTATTTGTAAGGCCTCCTCAGACAGCCATTTTGCTTTTTTGCATTTCTTTTCCATGGGGATGGTCTTGATCCCTGTTCCCTCTACAGTGTCACGAAGCTCAGTCCATAGTTCATCAGGTACTCTGTCTATCAGATCTAGGCCCTTAAATCTATTTCTCACTTCCACTGTATAGTCATAAGGGATTTGATTTAGGTCATACTGGAATGGTCTAGAGGTTTTCCCTACTTTCTTCAACTTAAGTCTGAATTTGGCAATCAGGAGTTCATGATCTGAGCCACAGTCCGCTCCCGGTCTTGTCTTTGTTGACTGTATAGAGCTTCTCCATCTTTGGCTGCAAAGAATATAATCAGGCTGATTTCTGTGTTGACCATCCAGTGATGTCCATGTGTAGAGTCGTCTCTTGTGTTGTTGGAATGGGGTATTTGCTATGACCAGTGCATTTTCTTGGAAAAATTTTGTTAGTCTTTACCCTGTTTCATTCTGTATTCCAAGGGCAAATTTTCCTATTACTCCAGATGTTTCTTGACTTCCTACTTTTGCATTCCAGTCACCTGTAATGAAAAGGACATCTTTTTTGGGTGTCAGTTCTACAAGGTCTTGTAGGTCTTCATAGAAGGGTTCAACTTCATCTTTTTCAGCATTACTGGTTGAGGCATAGATTTGGATTACTGTGATATTGAATGGTTTGCCTTGGAAACAAACAGAGATCATTCTGTCATTTTTGAGATTGCATCTAAGTACAGCATTTCATACTCTTCTGTTGGCCATGATGGCTACTCCATTTCTTCTGAGGGATTCCTGCCCGCAGTAGTAAATATAATGGCCATCTGAGTTAAATTCACCCATTCCAGTCCATTTTAGTTTGCTGATTCCTAATGTCGACGTTCACTTTTGCCATCTCTTGTTTGACCACTTCCAATTTGCCTTGATTCATGGACCTGACATTCCAGGTTTCTATGCAATATTGCCCTTTATAGCATCAAACCTTCCTTCTATCACCAGTCACATCCCAACAGGGTATTGTTTTTCTTTGGCTCCATCTCTTCATTCTGTCTGGAGTTATTTCTCCATTGATCTCCAGTAGCATATTGGGCACTTACTGACCTGGGGAGTTCCTCTTTCAGTGTCCTATAATTTTGCCTTTTCATACTGTTCATGGGGTTCTCAAGGCAAGAATACTGAAGTGGCTTGTCATTCCCTTCTCCAGTGGACCACATTCTGTCAGACCTCTCCACCATGACTTGCCTGTCTTGGGTGGCCCCATGGGTATTGCTTAGTTTCATTGAGTTAGACAAGGCTGTGGTCTTAGTGTGGTTAGACTGACTAGTTTTCTGTGAGTATGGTTTCAGTGTGTCTGCCCTCTGATGCCTTCTTGCAACATCTACCATCTTACTTGGGTTTCTCTTACCTTGGATATGGGGTAACTCTTCATGGCTGCTCCAGCGAAGCGCTGTTGCTCCTTACCTTGGGCAAGGGGTATCTCCTCACTGCCACCCCTCCTGACCTTGAATGTGGAATAGCTCCTCTAGGCCCTCCTGTGCCCTGCACAACCACTGCTCCTTGGACATGGGGTTGTTCCTCCTGGCTGCCACCCCTAGCCTCAGGCGTGGGGTTACTCCTCCTGGCCGCTGCCCCTGGCCTCAGGCGTGGGGGTAGCTCCTCTCTGCTGTTCCTGTGTTGTCGCAGCCTGGCACTCTCTGCTGCCGCCCTTGACCTCAGACTTGGGGTAGCTCCTCCCAGCCGCTGCCCCTGACCTGGACTAGGGTATCTCCTCTCCGCTGTTCCTGTGCCATCGCAGCCTGGCACTCTTGGCCGCTGCCCCTGACCTCGGATGTGGGGTAACTTCTCTTGGCTGCCGCCCCTTGGGCATGGGGTCCTCCAGGCTTCTGCCCCTGACCTCAGACGTGGGGTAGCTCCTCTCGGCCACACTAAGTGCACCAGTTGCCACTGCCCGCCAAGGGTGGAATCTATGTCTCCAGCTATCTTTTTTATTTTGTCTTGTTCATGACAGAAACACTATATCCCATGTTATTGAAATGATAACTCAAAACCTAATGCTAATATAGTTACCAAGCCATGACCTAAATGCAGGGAGAGTTTGGCCAGATGACTCAAGTCACTGATTATAACTCTTTAGATCTTTCTTTCTTGTCCCAGCTTGATCTTTTCTAGTGTCTTTAGTCTCTGACTGTTTGGTGACTAATCATGAAAGCTTTTGAGAATCCAGTCCAATCAACAGTTTGCTATTAATGCCACTCGAATCTGATCATTGTTGTTCAGTTGCTAAGTTTGAAGAGTTGCTAAGTTGTGTGCAACTCTTTGCTGCCACATGGACTGCAGCACACCTGGGTTTCTTGTCCTTCACCATCTCCCAAAGTTTGCTCAAACTCATCTCCATTGAGTCGATGATGCCATCCAACCATCTGTCACTCCCTTATCCACCTGCCATAATCTTTCCCAGCACTGGGGTCTTTTCCAGTGAGACCATCAGGTGGCCAAAGTATTGGAGCTTCAGCTTCAGAATCAGTCCTTCCAATGAATAGATTTCCTTTAGGATTGATTGATTTGATCTCCTTGCTGTCAGAAGGACTCTCAAGAGTCTTCTCCAGCACCACAATTTGAAAGCATATTTCTTTAGCACTCAGCCTTCTCAGCAAACTCAAGGAAATGGTGAAGGACAGGGAAGCCTGGCATCTGCAGTCCATGGGGTCACAAAAATTCGTACATGACTGAGTGACTGAACAGCAAGCTCTATACCAAAGTCTCCCAAGAGGTTAATCAACATAAATGTATATGAAAAGACTCTCATTGCTGCTGAAATTAAAAACTAAGACTTTATGCAGAATAATTTCTATTAGAATTCTTTGAAGAGACCAAATGAGGGAATGAGAATAAACCAGGGAACATAGTTTATTTACTCTTTGAAAAGTACTCATAAACTTTAGTAAAAAGTTAAGTCATCCTTGATTAAGGGGTTACTCTACCCCATGAAGTCTTTGTTTCCTGTCAAGAAATAAAAAGTAGAGATACAGCATTTTCCTGAAGAAAGAAATATGACAATGTGGTATCTTTGAAACTACTTCTGACATGTGTCTAAATTATCAGTTTTGTAAATGATCTGGATGGTCAGTGATGCATAGTTAAATGGCAATTGATGAGTACAATAACAACATTCAGGAAACTAATGACTGTTTCTGATTGGAATTTAAGGTGTGGTTGTATTGTGGTTGAGTTTCAAATATTAGCCTCTAGTCTCTCAGGTTACAGGCTTGGAACTTTGATTATCTTTTTCTTGAGAGGGTTTCCAGAAAAACAACTTCCTTAACTTGGAAGAGGCTGATTAAATGTAAGTTTATGTAAAAATGTTTTCCTCATTATAAAAATCTATAGATGTTTCTTATAGAAAACTTAGAACATATGAGAATACTAAAATAATAATAATAATAATTAATAATAATAATCCACCTCACTGCAACTCCACTATTGTTAACAATTTGGGGTTTCTGTTTTTTAGTATCTGCATTTACCATAAAATTTTACTAACCTTGCATGAAAATCTTTGTGTGTTCAATTGTGTTTTCTGGTTCAATAGATACACTAAAATTATTTTAGTAGATTTTTTTTCATAATTACCCTTTGTAAAGCTATAACAGTTTGCATTGTCTTCTGTTAGGTATGAGGGCACGTATTTTCCCATATTTTCTTCATCAGAAGAGATGTCATCCCACTTGCCTTTGGCATTGATCTCTTTCTCATGAACCTGTTGCTGATGGGCCTGGTCCTACGTGGTCATTGGGCCTGTGATACCATCTACTACTTTTTGTTGTCAATTGTCCTTGCCTCTGCCTTGAATTGCTGAACCTCAGAAGTACTTATTTCCTAAGATTTTGGGTCTCTTAATGCACCAGTCTTCCTCCTTGGGTAGGAGTATTAGAAAATATCTGGGTTTCCTTCATGGCACATACAACGTGATAAATTTTTTTTCTATGTGCCTCCCTCTGATAGTGCGGAGTCACGGCTGCACTTTATGCCACATACAATGTGGGAAGAATTTTTTTTCTATACACTTCCCTCTGCAGGGCAGGTCTGCAGCTGTTGCACCATATTGAACTGGTTCCCAGGCTGAAGGCAATGTTTCTGAGAGAGTTTGCAGCCACCCCAGACAACACCTGGGAGAGTAGGGCACTAGCTTTGATGTTCTGCTATTCTTTGGTATTTATCTTAGTATCTCTAACATTTAATCCCTTTATCCCATGGAGGTTTGGAATTTGACCTCCCTTTCATAACTTCCTCTCTCTTTCAGACATGGAAGTGTTTTCTTCTTCTTTCATTTCCTTTCTTGTCTGGCTTGAAGTTTGTCTACATAATGTTATCTTTCAAGATGTTATGATGGAAATCATGCAGAGAATCATGATTATTTATGTCTTTAACAAGTACCTTTATAGCACTGATTATGTGCAAGGCACTCTTTTAAGCATTTCATGAATATTAATTCATTTAGCCCTCATTGCAATCCCACAGGAAGGATAGCATCATTATCCCTGCTTTACTACTGAACTGAGGCACAGAGAAGTTATGTAACCAGTCCACGGTTACACAGCTTATAAGTGGTAGTTAATAACAAGTGTTGGGAATATGTGGGAAAACTGGAACTTCTTTCATTGCTGGTGGGAATAGAAAATGGTTCAGCCATTTTGGAAAACAGTCTGGTGGTCATTTTCCAAAAGGTTAAACATAGAATTACCATATGATCCAGCAGTTTCACTTCCAAGAAAAATGAAAAAATAGGTTCCACACAAAATCTTGTACATCAGTGTTTATGGTAGCATTATTCATAATAGCTCAAAAGTGAAAAATCCATTCGAATGTCCATAAAATGATGAATAGATGAATAAAATATGACATATCCATGCAATAGAATATTATTTCATAATAAAAAAAGAGTAAAAGACTGAAGCATGCTACAAAATGGATGAACCTTGAAAAAACTGAGAACTTGAAAATATAACAGGCTTCTGTGGGGGTGTGAATGCCCTTATTGATGAGCTCCAGGTCTTCCTCCCTCTTCCTTTCCCAGGAAGGCCTGGCTAGATCATGGCTCCTTGAGCCTCTGGCCAGAGGGCCAATGTCGACCACTGCAACTCTTGGCAAAGTAGTCATTGCATCCTCCAGAGTTCTGCTTGGGCCTGAGGACTAGGGTGTCCCTCCCACTCACAGGGATCCTAGCTACTGCTTTGAGAGCCTCATCTGTTCAGTTGTGGATGCTGCCAACCATTCCCTGTTCTCTGGCTTGGATTTACCATAGGTACTTCCCTGTGTGGCAGTGAAGGATGAAGGGAAGGTGACATAATGCTCTTGGCATCATGAGTATTCCAGGGACACCATTTAGTACATCATACATTTGTTAAGTAAAGGTTTCTCTGGTGGCTCAGTTGGTACAGGCTCTGCCTCCGATGCAGGAGACCTGGGTTTGATCCTAGGGTTGGGAAGCTCCCCTGGAGAAGGGAAAGGCAACCCACTTCAGTATTCTTGCCTGGAGAATTTCGTGAGAGTTGCAAAGAGTCGGACATTACTGAGCGACTAACACTCACTTTTCACACTTGTTAAGTACAGTTAGCCCTTTGTCGCCACAGGTCATGCATCCATGGATTCAACCACCCTGGGGGTGAAAAATGCTTGGAAAGAAACATTCCAGGAAGTTCCACGAAGCAAAAGTTGAATTTGCCATCTTCAGCCACTATTTACGTAGCATTTACATTGTATTTACAGATATTTGCATTGTATTTACAGATATTTACACAGCATTTACATGTACTGGCTATTATAAGTAATCTATAGATAATGAAAACTATAAAAGAGAGGATGTGTGTAGGTTATATGCAAATACTACACCATCCTATATAAGGGACTTGAGCATCCTCTGATTTTGCTATCTCAGAAGGCAATGGCAACCCAATCCAGTACTCTTGCCTGGAAAATCCCATGAGTGGAGGAGCCTGATAGGCTTCAGTCCATGGGGTTGCTACTAGTTGGACAGGACGGAGCGGCTTCACTTTCACTTTTCACTTTCATGCATTGGAGAAGGAAATGGCAACCCACTCCAGTGTTCTTGCCTGGAGAGTCCCAGGGACGGGGGAGCCTGGTGGGCTGCCGTCTACGGGGTCGCACAGAGTCAGAAACGACTGAAGTGACTTAGCAGCAGCAGCAGCAGCAGCAGCAGGGGGTCTTGAACCAATCACCCATGGATACTGAAGGTCAACAGTCATGGCTGAGATTTGTCTTTCCCAGATTCGTTTAGTCAATAGCAAGTTGAGGACAGTGGTGTTGAAAAGTGAAGCTGCAAAGTTAGCATCGGTTTTCCAAAGACTGGAGGATGTCTGAAAGTGAAAAAAAAAAATTATTAGAAAGTTTTTTCTTTAATAAGCTTTTAATTTTGTTTACAAAGCACTAAAGCTTCAGTAGGAAATACCCAAGGCTAAGTCTAGTCTTGTAAAAAACTACAGAACATTACAGTGGCTGGGGAGGGTATGATAAAATGGAAGAGGAGAATATACATCTATTGCACAAACTGAGAAATTCAAATTGAAATGGACAGAAGGTTTTAGAAGCTGAAAATAATTCCAAAGGCATAAATAATAATTATTGGGAACTGCTGCTAGAGACGATCTGAGAGGACTTGAGCTGATTTTCTTAGTAGCCAGTTTAGGAGGTGGACATAACCTAACCATCCAAATGCACAGGCAGAGGACATCAGCAACTTTGCATGTGGAATTAAAGCAGAAACCTTTATTATACTGTATCACACAGTTTGCACATTATTGCAGTGTACAGTATATAGAGAAACAGAGGGGAAATAATGTCTGCAAAAGACATGTGAAGGAAGTCACTCAAAAAGACCATGATTCCATTTATATGATATATCTAGAATCGGAAACTCTATAAAGGCAGAGAACAGATTGGAGATTACCTAGGGTTGATAGTAGGGGTATGGGAAGAGGCAGTGACTGCTAATCTGTACAGAATTTCTTTCTGGTACACTGAAAATGCTCTAAAATTGAATGTAGTGATGGTTAAACAGCTCTATAAATATACTGAAAACAAACTGCACACTTTAAATGGCTGAATTATTGTATGATATGTGAATTATATCTCAGTAAAACTGGATATATAGATCCATACTATGTATATATAGAGATTATATATGGATATATATACTTTAAAAAATATTTATTTATTTATTTGGCTGCACTGGGTCTTAGTTGTAGCATGTGAGACCTAGTTCCCTGACCAGGGGTTGAATCCAGGGCCCCTGCATTGGGAGTGCAGAATCTTAGCCGTTGGACCACCAGGAAAGTGCCTGGAATATATATATATACTTTAATTTCAGAACAGTTTTCTTAATTCATAGTTTTGTATGCAGTGTACCTTTGCAAAATTTTTATTTTAGGATAAGTATTATTCAATTTTAAAAATTTATTCTATTTTATTGCTTTGATTTTTTTTTTCCTTCTGGGTCTGATTTTCTTTGCCCAACTTCATTCTCTACCACTTCTCTTAAGTTATTTTTAAAAATAATTTCATTTATTTATTTTCGGCTGTGCTGAGTCTTCGTTGCTGGGTGGGCTTTTCTCTAGTTGCGGTGAGGAGGGGCTACTCTGTGGTTGTGTGGTGTGGGCTTCTCATTGTGGTGGGCTCTCTTGCTGTGGAGCACAGGCTCTAGGGCATGTGGGCTTCAGTATTTATGATGCGTGGTCTCAATAGCTGTGGTGTTCGGGCTCAATAGCTGTGGCACACTGGCTTAGTTGCTCTGAGGCATGTGGGATCTTCCCAGACCAGGGATTGAACCTATGTCTTTTGCATGGACAGGCAAATTCTTTACCACTGAGCCATTTTTGATTTCTCTTAAGGCATCATTTGTTATGTTTGTTTGCTTTTAATTTTCTTTATTTTACTCTTCTTTTCTGAAATAACTTTAAAAAATAATTTTTACTGTTATATCATTTCTATGTTCTTTTATTTATATTGCCTTTTCACCTTTTGATCTTCTTAATTTTTATAATTTGATTTGAAATCTTATATTCTAATTTTCATCAGTTTTGTAGTAGCATCTTTTTGGTATGTTTTCATAGTAAATTTGTGTCAGTATCTGTTCCTGCTTTTCTTACAATAACTATATATATCCAAAATCTTTTCTGTTGCTCATTTATGTGAATTAATTTTCCTGGATTTTAAAAGCACTAATGGGTGAGGATTGCTGTGAATTTGTTGTTTGTATGAAGTGTTAAAAGCATAATTTAGTATTTTCTGAGATCTCTCAATTCTAATTCTGTTTTCCTCCCTGCATTTTCTTTGTTCTTTTATTTGCTTCTGTTGCCTCTGTTTCGTTTAATTTGGAATTTATTCTTATCTATTGGTTCTTAGTGAAGGGCCTTGTCCTGGAAGGGAGCTAGCACTAGGTAGATTTTAGAGTTCACAAGGCTGGTTCTGTACCATCCCCTTCGGGTCCCATGTATAATCACCGATAAGTGTGAAAACATCTTCCACTTGACTGTTTTTTTTCTCAAATTGTACCTCCATGTTCCCCAGTTGTGTGTCTGTTATCTCTTTGGGTTTTCTTCTTGCCAGGAATAGTGGATGTCTAACTAACTCTCCTGCTTCCCCTAGAACAAATTTTCATACACATAAGTTTCATAGATACAGGAGCTATGCCTCCACCCATTGGTATTTTGGAAGTTGTGAGATATGTCATCTAGTTTTTCTTTTGTTGTTTTTCAGTAGCTCAGTCGTGTCCAATTCTGCAACCCCATGGATTGCAGCGCGCCGGGCTTCCCTGTCCTTCACTGTCTCCTGGAGCTTGCTCAAACCCATGTCCATTGGTGATGCCATCCAGCCATCCCATCCTCTGTTGTCCCCTTCTCCTCCTGCCTTCTATTTTACCTACCCATTTAATTCTGCTATCTAGTGGGCCCATCTCTTTTACAGGTGGGTTTTGGTGGGAGTAAAAACTGTGCTTTTACTGCCACTGCTACTTTGTTAGAATCCTCTCAAAATGGAATGCTGATCATTCACCCCAAACCAGTCTTCACCAAATTGTCTCCATATTGGTAAATGGCATCATTAATCAGTCACTTATACAAGCCAAAAACTACAGAGTCATCAAAGATGCATCCTTTCCTTTCATCCTTCACAACTAATTCATCAACATCTCCTGTTTATTATATCTCCAAGGTACATATTAAATTTACTAATTCCATTTAATCTTCACTGTCATCATTCAGGTCCAAAATGCTGTCATCTTCCTAGATTTCTATCATGTCCTTTTTCTTGGCCTTCCTACTTGTACTCTGCCTTCTGTAAGAGCCTGAGTGATCTTCTAAAATTATAGTTGCTTGTCACTTTTCTGTTTAAAATGGCTTTAGTAAAATTTCAATAGAATAAAATCTTTCAATGGTATAAAATACCAACTCCTTTCCAGGTCCAAAAAGTCCGTATGTAATCAGATCCTTTCCTGATTTTTCCAGATCTCATCTCTCTTCTACCTTCTCAGGATCAGAGCAGTATAATTTTAAAGGTAAATAGGTGATCCATAGAAAGGGAGAAGATACAGAATAAAAGTCTGGTGACTCAATGAGGTAGAAGAACAAGTGAAGTGAGAGTGCAGAGTAAGAGAAAATGAGAATTAGGAGACTGTGATCAGGAGGAGAGGTGCTTTTAATTAATAGTTTTGTCATGGGGTAGTTTTAGGTGAAAATAAGTTTCAGCATGTTGTCTGTGTATATGGTGGCCGATGAGGAATGCTGTGGCAGTTATTGAAATCAGAGGCTAGAGTGTGGGATGGATTAACTACATGAGCATTGCTTTTGCCCAGTATGATGAGAGGAAATGGAGTGATAATTACTCATGAAAATAAAGTTTATGGTTGAAATCACTATACCAAAGGCTTTTCTGTCTACAGAACTGAGAGATGTCATTAAAATTAATGAAAACTCTCTTAAAAAGCTGGAAAAATATTGATCAAGTCTGAGTTTCCATTTCTCTGTCTCCCTCTCTTGTGCTTATTTTTAGATTTGGTACCAGCCATAACCTGCTATTGTGTATGTGTGCTCAGTAGTGTCTGGCCTTTGTGACCCCATGGACTGTAGCCCCCCAGGTTCCTCTGGCTCCCCATGGACTGTAGCCTGCCAGGCTCCTCTGGCCATGGGATTCTTCAGGCAAGAATACTGGAGTGGGTTGCCATGCCCTTTTCTAGGGGATTTTCCCGACCCAGGGATTGAACTTGCATTTCCTGTGTTTCCTGCATTAGTGTATGGATTCTTTATCATGTTAGCATTGGCCTTAAATTGCCTTTTACTCAGCGCTCACTGATCCACCCTCAGATAGGTGCTCTGGGGGATAGGAAAACAATAACTGATTCCAGGATCTTTTTTTTTTAAATTGAATATAAATTATACATCATAAAGCTCACATTTTAAAGTGTACAACTAAGTGGGTTTTTGTATTTTCAAAACATTGTACAACCACCAACACTATCTAATTCCAGAATATTTAATCACTCCCAAAGAAATTTGGATGGCATCAGCAACTCATAGACATAAGTTTGAGGAAGTTCTGGCAGATGGTGAAGGACCGGGAAGCTTGGCATGCTGCAGTCCATGGGATCACAAAGGGTCGGACATGACTGAGTGACTCAACAATAACTAAGAAATTTTGTGCCTATTAGCCGTCCATTCCCATTGTCTTAGTCTGTTAGGGCTGCTATAACAAAATATCATAAACTCTGTGGCTTTTAAACCACAACATATTTTTCTCACAGTTTTGGTAGCTAGAAATTCTACATCAGAGTGTCAGTCGACTGGGCAATTTCCTCTTTTAGCTTCCAGATTTTTAAGACTTCTTGTATCCTCAGATGGCAGAAGAAATTAGAGAGCTCTGTGGAATCTCTTATAAGAGCTCTGATCCTATTATAAGAGCTCTACCCTTACAGCCTAGCCACCTTAAGGCCCTACTTTCTAATAGGGAAGGATTTTAACCATGTGAATTTTAAGGGGGGATGTAAACATTCATACCATAATACCATTTATACTTTCTGTCTCTATGGATTTGATGATTCTGGAAGTTTCGTATAAATGGGAAAAAAAGGAATGACTTTTTGAATCTGATTTTTTTTTACTCAGCATAATGTTTTTTAAGTTTCATATGTATCATGTCCTGAGTTAGTACTTTATTTTTTATGGCTAAATAATATTCTGTTGCATGGACTGATAAGGAAGGGTTTATATATGCTATTTCTTTTCTGCTTGTCTTATGCTTTTTTTTTTTGATCCTGTATTCTTCCATTACTGCTTTTTTTGTGTTAAAGATATTTTTTAGTGTAACATTTTAATTCCCTTGTCATTTATTTTACCTTTTTTTTCAGTTAATTCCTTAAGTATTTCCCTGGGAAATATTTTCACTTGTAAGATCTGGTTTGGATTGTGTGTGTTAAGTCACTTCAGCAGTGTCTGACTCTTTGCAACCCCATGGATTATAGCCCACCAGGCTTCTCTGTCCCTGAGATTCTCCAGGCAAGAATGCTAAAATGGGTTGCCATGCCCTCCTCCAGGGGGTTTTCTCTACCCAGGGATCAAAGCCATGTCTCTTATTGATGTCCATTGGCAGGTGAGTTCTTTACCACTAGTGCCTCCTGGGGAGATTAGTACCAACTTAATTACAATTGTATGTAACAGCCTTGTTCCTTTATAGTTCAGGTACCTCTCCTTCATTTGTGCTGTTATTGTCATAGAAATTACATCTCTCTACACTGTGTGCTTCTCAACACAGATTTGTAATAATTACATTATGTGGTTTTCTTTTAATCATATATGGGAAAAAAAAGAGGCAAACAAAACATACACCTACATTTTATATTTATATATGTAATTACCTTTACCAGTGATCTTTTTTTTTTTTTTAATGTAGATTTGGGTTACTCTCTAGTGACTTTTCATTTAAGCCTGGAAGTCTCTTTAGTATTTTTTGTAGGACAAGTTTGCAGTTGATTAATCTCTTAACTTTTGTTTACCAGGAAATGTCCCAATTTCTCCGATTTTGAAGGATAGTTTGGCTGGGTATAGAATTCTTGGTTGACAGTCTTTCTTTGAGCACTGTTAATATGCCATTTCCACTGGTTTTTGATGGGCTCTGATGAGAAATTGGCTGTTAATCATACTGGAATCAGTTGTATGTGATAAGTCACCTCTCTCTTGCTATTTTCAAGATTCTCTGTTTGTCTTTCTCTTTCAATAATTTGATTATGATTTGTTCCATGTCCAGTTCTACCTGTTGTTTCTTGACCTGCATACAGATTTCTCAGCAGGTCAGGTGGTCTAGTATTCCCATCTCTTTAAGAATTTTCCACAGTTTGTTGTGATACACACAGTTAAAGGCTTTAGCATAGTCAATGAAGCAAAAGTAGATGTTTCTCTGGAATTCTCTTGCTTTTTTATGATCCAGTGGATATTGACATTTTGATCTATGGTTTTTCTGCCTTTTCTAAATCCAGCTTGAACATCTGGAATTTTTTGGTTCATGTACTGTTGAAGCCTAGCTTGGAGAATTTTGAGTGTTAATTTGCTAGCATGTAGATTCTTTAAATTATTCATCTAGCAGTTCCAGTGTTGGTCTTCCATTTTTGTTTAATGATTTTTTGCTGAGCATGGGCCATACTTTCTTTTTTCTTTTTCATATATAGTTATTTTTGTTGAAAACTGAACATTTAAAATGATGTAATACGATAAATCTAGAAATCATATTCTCCTCCCCACTTAGAATTGCTGGTTTTGTTTTTTTTTTTTTTGCTCAGTGTATTTTCTGAGCTAATTTTATAAAGTCTGTGTTCTTTGTTGAGTGTTGTCAATAAAACCTATATTTGGTTAGCTTAATAATTAGCTAATGATTGGACAGAAATTTTCTGAAACATCTGTAAACAATATCCCTGTATCTTGCTGAAGGGTTTCTGTGTGTGTGTGTGTGTGTGTGTGTGTGTGTATGTATGTGTGTGTGTTGCAGCAAACCTTCAACACTCAGGCAGTTAATAACTTTGCCTTCTTCCTTGGGCAGGTCAGAACATAGGGCCTTCTCAGATCTTTCCCTAGGTTGTGCACAGCCCTGGACATGTATATAACCCTACTCATCTTGTGGGCTTCTAGATTCCCAGAAATATGGTGGAGCTTCTTAATGCCCCTGTGGGCATCTCATTCTTCAGCCTTTCTTTTTGAAATTTTTTGTTAGCTTATTCTTTATTGCAATGGTTATCCACTGCCTCATGCTGCCATGAAATTAATCAATTTCCTCTAGTTGTTTTTACAAATTCTCCTGGGAAAATAGCTTTTGCACTGAGTGAACTGAATCAGGTAAAATACCACAGCCTTGAATATGAGGTTTTCCAAGAAACCATAAGAAGCATAGAATAATGGCATTCATCTGGGAAAGAGGTTTTGATGGAGCTCCACTACCATTCTTCTCACTCTGGTTTTTATTAGGCTGTTGGTTTACACTGTGATTGTAGGCTGTTGGTTTTCATCATGATTACTTTTTGGCTTTTTAAAGCTGTCTCAAACGTGCAAAGTGTAGGATTGCAATAGGACAAGTAAAAATGCCACAAAGCTTCCTCTTCTTACCAGAATTCAGCCTTTTGCCTTGAATAAATGCTCCCAGCACTGATAAAACTTTTGGGTTTTTTTTTCCCCAGAGTTTGGAAGAATTTGATTCTGACAGTATTTTCTATATTTGTCATTGATTTTATGGGGGAGAGAATTTTAAGAAGTCATAACTCTATAATTTTTGGTGACATCATCTCTCTAAGATCTTAGCATGTGACTATATAACATGTTCCAATTGGTATTTATTTGAAAACATATTTGTAATATGTTGTATTCCCTAAGACTTGAATTTTTCCAGCTGATCATAAAGTTAAGGAGTCAGAAAAACTCATTTCTTGGGTATAATGTGCACAATGACCTATTAGATGCAGAAGACTACTGAGAGAAAATTGAACACTTTTATTTCATTTTCAAAAATAAAGTGAATGGTTGTCTGGAATATTTCTTGAAGTTCTGGTTTCTATATGTTAAGAAATCATAATGGTAGCACAAATATGCATATAAAATTAGAGTTTAGACAAATTTGTCTTGTAGACAAATTAAAAGATGATAGGCTGTGGTCACAAATTATATCTTTGATTAATAAATTTATGGAAGTTGTTTAAGAACTAATGAAAGTGAAGTTTGTCTTATTGAAATTTTGCTTTTTAAAGTTATCACATTAAAATTGCTACATTTTGCTCTCATTGTTTTCAAGGAAAGTTGACAGAGCAGTAGAAATTAATTAACATTTAAAAGAAGTTCTTGCCAGACTATAAAATATGGCAAGATTTAGATTTAGCAGGATTTAACCCAGTTTAAACTCTTGTTCCTGATGCTGTAACAGATTTAGAGGTTGTATTTTGATATATTACATTCAGAGGAACCATGATTTGACCCAGGGTATGACCAATGGCTATTCAAAAACGTATTTTTCCATTAGCAGGCCAGAAGTTTTACAGGCTATATATTGAATAAAAATTAGAAATTTCTTTATTGCCAACTGAAAGAAGGTATCAAATCCTAGGTCCAATACTTTAGCAATGATTCTAAGACCCCTATGAAGATTTGACTTTGACTGTGAGTCATGGGAAATTGTATTGTTCTAAGCCTGACTCTAAAAGCTCTAAATTGATTTTGGTGGTTGGAACTGAATCTTGGCATTTTTATTTAATTTTGGCCAGTGTGTTTCCTGTGTTTTCTATTATTGTATGTGCAGACTATGTATGTAACTATATTTTTTATATATATATATATACATATACATGTATATATATATGCATTTTGAGAGGGAAAAAATGCAGAGATTTTTAAGTTTTGACTTTTTGTCACAAACAATAGGATCTTCAACTTGGGAGTTCTAAAATAAGTGTCAGCATGAAGTGTGAAGACATCATAGGGCACATGCAGTTAATTATATTATGCTCAAGGTGGTTGAAATTATGCATTAAAAAGTAAAACATAAAGCTGACTACACTGGGCATGGTGCCCCCCACTTGGAGGGCTAGGGCACTATTCCAGGGCAGCATTGACGAGGCTGGGTGGCAGTGAGGACCTGAAGTGGAAGGATGAAAGATGTTAAAGAAAGTGAAACACCAACATTTTTATTTTATTTTCCCCCCACATAATATAATTCACTTCACTTAGACTATAAAATTTTATGGCTTTAAGCATCAATTCCATTCTAATAAAATGAACTTTCTTTCCTGTCTGTCTTAGAATAAATACTGTCTGCTCCTCATAGAAGATATTTGCAGATACTTCTAAAATATCTTAGGGAAGAAGTCTTCAGGCTTAACACTAAAACTAGCACAAAAAGCATTTTCAGATAGTGATTTAAAAAATTAAATTTGTTGTCAACTTTTATATGTAGGGAGTTTCTTCACGTGAAAATAGATTTTTAGCTTTCCTTGAAAATATGGGTGCTTGACCAGATGGATTATTTTGTCATGAAGCAGTTCATTGGAGTTGTCCCATCACATCATGGCAAAGAGATGGGAAAACAGTGGAAACAATGAGAGACTTTATTTTGGGGGCTCCAAAATCACTGCAGATGTTGACTGCAGCCATGAAATTTAAAGATGCTTGCTCCTTGAAAGAAAAGCTATAACGAACCTAGACAGCTTATTAAAAAGCAGAGACACAACTTTGCCAACAAAGGTCCATCTAGTCAAAGCTATGGTTTTTCCAGTAGTCATGTATGGATGTAAGAGTTGAACTGTCAAGAAAGCTGAGCACCAAAGAATTGATGCTTTTGAAATGTGTTGGAGAAGACTCTTGAGAGTCCCTTGGACTGCAAGGGATCCACCCAGCCCATCCTAAAGGAAATCAGTCCTGGGTGTTCATCGGAAGGACTGATGTTGAAGCTGAAATGCCAATACTTTGGCCACCTAATGCAAAGAACAGACTCATTTGAAAAGATCCTGATGCTGGGAAAGATGGAAGGCAGGGGGAGAAGGGGATGACAGAGGATAAGATGGTAGGATGGCATCACCGACTCAATGGACGGGAGTTTGAGTAAACTCCAGGAGTTCGTGGTGGACAGGGAGGCATGGCTTTTTGCAGTCATGGAGTTGCAGAGAATTGGACATGACAGCGATTGAACTAAACTGAAGAATGTGGGCTCTGGATGGTTGGTTTGTATTTGATAAACATGCAATTTTTAAAAATTATACTATCTCCAATAATTGACTAACCTTGAGATGAGCAGTCCAGCCATATCAGCAAGGCTCTACATATCAGAGCATTAAAATACAAAAAAATAAAAGATTAGGTCAGTACAAGGATTGTAAGCAAGTGATGAAGCTTGGATACTGATTTCTTGACTCATGCCCAAGTCCTTAATATTCTGTGATACGCATGGAAGAACCTAGGTGAGGGATCTGAGGCCATGACTGGTGGACCTAGAATTGGAAGTCAGTTCATTAATGCCTATAACTTAGTTGAGCTGGTTTGTTGAATGTGACCACAGTTCTGCCTCCCTGTATATACACAAGCCTTCATATATTTGAAGTACAATTAGTTCTCCCCAACAGACTGACAGAGCAGAAGTGCTGCAGTGAGATTAGCAGAGGACATAGCACAGATTCATAGAGGAAGATGGCCATGGCGATTACAACCGGGCTTGGTAGAGCCAATGCCCCCTGTCTCTCACAAGGAATTTCAAAGTCATGACTCAGAGGACTGTTTTGGGCCCACTTTTTCAACGTTCCTAAAGTGAAGGGAAGTTTCCGGTGCTAATCATTTCCTTTGAGGTCACCTGAAGCGACTCAGCAGTAGCAGCAGCAGCAGCAGCAGGCCTAGTGTGGGTCGACTAGTCTGGGAAGATGAGCAGGCCACAGGGAAGGTGGCGCCGTGTGGACCGTGCCCTGCAGCAGCACCGTGGTTCCCCGTAGCCCCCTCAGTCTTTCCTTTGTCACAGCAGCTGCACAGTCCAGGTTCTTTGTCAGAGTCTCTGCCTCTTGGCCAGATGTTGGAAGCTTCACAGGATGCAAGAATTAAGGAGTGGGACCCCACCCTCAACAACATTGCTTGTGCTTTTCTGAATTCAGGAGAGATCACCCCAGAGTTAGTTTAGAGAGAAAAATAACTGTAGCAGAACCTGCTTTTCATTTGCTCTACAAATTAATTGCCTTTTTACACATGTAGCTCTGGATTGTTTACCAATATATGACATTCCTGAAATTTCACAAGCTCTCTTTAAATAGTACACTTTATTTTCAGGCACAATTGAAGAACTCAGTGAAAATCAATTTTTGCTTATAAAAGTAGATTCTATATTACTTATTTGCTATAGCTTAATTATTTGTTATATGCGACAATAACTTAAATATGTATAGTTGAAGAAGACTTTATTATCAATATGAACCCTGGTAAACAGGGACTTTTTTAGTTTTATTTCATGGAATAGTAAGGTAATACCTTTTATATAAATGTGGAAGTAAGTATAAGTCACTTTTCAAAATATAAACAACTGATTTCTGAGGCTGGTGCACTGGGATGACCCGGAGGGATGGTATGGGGAGGGAGGTAGGAGGGAGGTTCAGGATGGGGAACACGTGTATGCCCGTGGTGGATTCATATTGATGTGTGGCAGAACCAATACAATATTGTAAAGTAATTAGCCTCCAATTAAAATAAATACATTTAAATTAAAAAAAAATGTATAATAAATAAAAGATATCTTTCACTAGAAATTTTGAACTCTAGAATGAAAGGTGCAGGAAAATGAATATAATTCCTTGTAATGTGGTGAAAGATGGCCTTTAGAATGGAAATAACAGATTTCCTCTGAAGAATCCTGGCCAGAAGATGGAGAAAATTTGCTAAAATGGCAGTGATTAACTACAAATATCAGAGTCAATACAACACACTCTTAAAACGGAATGAAGTTCTCAGGGCAGCATGAACATTTAAATGATGAAGCCAAAGACTGACAAGCATTGATTGTAGTGTGAGACTTTTTTTGCTAGTTTGTTTAGGCTAAACTATCTAATTTTGGTCAAATCTCTATTGTTTAGAACAAACTCTATTTTGTTAAGACTACTCCCTTAGAATTTAATCGAAGAAAAATTGAAAGGAGACTTTGCTTTTGTGGAATCTTCTGATGCAGGAGTCACTTTAAAAGGGACCCAGTGAGCATCCTATCGTATAGATCAGGGCTTCCCTGTGGTTCAGATGGTAAAGAATCTGCCTGCAATGCAGGAGACCAGGGTTCAATCTTTGGGTCAAGAAGATTCCCTGGAGAAGGAAATGGCCACCCACTCTAGTATTCTTGCCTGGGAGAATTCAATGGACGGAAGAGCCCAGTTAGGCTATAGTCCATGGGGTCACAAAGAGTCAGATATGACGGAGCTTTGACTTGTCACTTCACTTTCATCTTATAGACCATTCATTGGTGGATGATGGGATTTGTAAACTGAAAAAAAAAAAAAAAAGAATTCTATTGCTGGAGCAAAGAGTGACTCCTCCCCTATAATACATATTTGCATGATAGTTCCCTGCAAAAATGTGCTTGATGTATAACTGAATTTTGAGTTGAAAAACTTCTGTTAGAAAATTACCCTCTGTGGGGACTTCCTTGGCAGTCCAGGCATTTAAGATAGTGCACGTCCACTGCAGGGAGCATGGATTCAGTCCCTGGTTGGGGAATTAAGATCCCGTATGCCATGTAGCCAAAAAAAAGAAAAAAGAAAACTTAAAAGTTTTAAAAAGAAAGTTACCCTCTTTGGAAAGACTACAGTGAACAGTCAGTCCTGCATCCACAGAAGTGCTTTAAACATTTGCTTCCATTTTAAACCCAACTTGAGTCTCTTGTAAGATTTGGGTGGTTGGGTTGAGTTTGGGGGTAATGGCTTCCTCACATGTATGTTTTTGCTGGTAGCTTACTATCTCCAGACCATGGATGGATTTCCGTCTGGAAAGAGAACATCAGTCTTGAGTTAGAGGATCAGGCAGACTGAGGGAGGAAGGAAAAAAGAGAGCGATTCAGACAGACAGACACTGGTGCAAAGGGGAGCTTCTTCTCATTACTCAGTGTCTGAATCCAGGATTAAGCTATTCTATTGTTTTCTGTTTTAGACCACGATGGTCTTCATAAATTCAAGACATATGTAGCAATTCTTTTGTAGTCTTTCAGAAATATACAGCTAAAAGGTTTTAATCACCCCCAGAAGTTTTAGAAAAGTTCCTGTGTAGTTTTCACATCATGTTGGTCAGTTAACAGGGCATCTCAAATTGGGGAGCATTTCGGTGGATGGTGAGGGGCCGCAAAACCAATCCAAATGTTTTATCGTTCGGCTGACTTTGATTCAGTAGAGACAATCCGTGTCTATCCTGTAAGCAAGTAAGAAAGTCATGTCTTAGGAGTCCTCCCAGATGCATTTGTACTGCAGAGTCCTTGTTCACTGCAGCCACACATATGGAATGTGTCCATTTAGCTTTGTAACTTAGAGAGTGGCTGAGATGTCACTCAGGAGTGGCGATGACCACCAAGCAAGAGAAACAATGCAGTTACTCCTGGGGAGACTGAGTGGAGACAGTTACTCCTGGGGGTCCTGGGAGCAAGAGAATAACTTGGAGTGTATTTCAAATTAAGAACTTTACCCATGGAAAACTCACCTATTCTTCCTGGTTGGATGCACTGATGTGACCTTGACTCTCTGCCCTGTCCCTTCTTTTCACTGTTTTCCTCTTGGTCATTCTCTCCAAATTTTCTCACCTATGAAATAAAATCCTACCATCTTGACACCTATTAATTCTCTGGTGCTTTTTGACACCCAGAAGCTATGCTCTGAGGGACATTAGTGTCTGATGTCATCCTCACTGGTGAGACTGTCTTTTGTCCCTTTGAATCTCACCTGTTGTAGATTAAGTGTTTTCTATTTGTACAATGGGCTACCCAGTTGGCACAGTGGTAAAGAATCCATCTGCCAATGCAGGAGACGCAGGAGATGCCGGTCGGATCCCTGGGTTGGGAAGATCTCCTGGAGTAGCAAATGGCAAGTAACTCCAGTATTCTTGCCTAGGAAAGTTCCATGGACAAGGAATCTGTTGGGCTGCAGTCTGCAAGGTTGCAAAGAGTTGGACGCCACTGAGCATGCATGCAGCAGCGTGTGTGCAATGCAATAAACACAGAATTTGCTAATGCTGCTATCTTGTTAGATCTCTTGTCACTCAGAAGAGTGTAAAACAATAGGATTTTACAACTTGGGAGGCTATAAATCCAAACTGCACTTCTTTGTGCTTCATTTGGATAAAAATAAGTGAATATGTGCGGCTTGTCTGTGCAGTGGTTTGTGGTGAATATTGTCCTTACTATAAACATATGCTTTCTCTTTGAGTGTATGAGAAGGCATAAATAATTTCTCAACAGATAGAATGCTGTTTCAGCTTTTACTATACCTTTTTTTGGATAACTAACCTATTATTTTAAGACAAAGAAGACTAGTGGGTCTGTTTGGAAAGACATTTTCACAAACATTGCTCTTGGGAGTATAAATTGGTAAAAAATTTACAGAGGGCTGTTCAACAATATATTTTAAAAGCCTTAGAAAAGCTCATACTCTTTGAACTCAATAATTTCACTGTTTTGAATTTACTCTAAAGAGAAAAAAGTCACAAATATGCAGAAAGATTTATATTCCAGGGTTTTTTTGTGTCGGAGTTAAACATTATATAAACATAATAACAGTAAAACATTATATACCCTTCCTATTCCCAACAATTTAGAATGATTAAATTATGGTACACATATATATAATGAAATACACTAATGCATTTAAAGTCCTATTTATATATAAAAGGCTCAAAAGAACAACCAACTCATAATAATTATTTCTTGGTAGTATTTCAGAATATTTTATTTCTTTTGTTAAATTTTTATTTATTTTACAACTTTTTCTGCCTTGAGCATTTATTAATCTTTAAATGAGGAATATAGTATATGCTGTGCTGTGCTTAGTTGCTTAGTCATGTCCAACTCTTTGAGACCCCATGGCCTGTAGCCCACCAGGCTCCTCTGTCCGTGGGGATTCTCCAGGCAAAAATACTGGAGTGAGTTGCCAGCCCTCCTCTAGGGGATCTTCCAAACCCAGGGATCCAACCCAGGTTTCCCACATTGCAGGCAGATTTTTTACCATCTGAGCCACCAGGGAAGCCCAAGAATACTGGAGTGGGTAGCCTGTCCCTTCAACAAGGGAACTTCCCTACCCAGGAACCAAACCAGGGTCTCCTGCATTTCAGGCAGATTCTTTGCTAGCTGAGTAGATATACTATGAGTATATATATCAGCTGAGTGTACATGTAGTATATATATACTGTGAGTATCTATACCAGCTGAGTATATGTATAGTATATATACTATGGGCTTCCCTGGTAGCTCATTATTACATGGGCTTCCCTGGTAGCTCAGACAGTAAAGCATCTATCTACAATGCGGGAGACCCAGGTTTGATCTCTGGGTCAGGAAGATCCCCTGGAGAAGGAAATGGCAACCCACTCCCAGTATTCATGCCTGGAAAATCCCATGGACCGAGGAGCCTGGTGGGCTACAATCCATGGGGTCGCAAAGAGTTGGACACGACTGAGCGACTTCACTTCCTATTATTACATTGAACAATTAACTGTATTTCTAACTTAAATTTCTTAGAAACTGATTGTTATCTTTTTGATTATCTAAAAACTTTGTTTCTTTTCTTTTTTCATCCCTGAAGCTCTGCTTTTGTTGATTTCCCTACTAGCCCAGTGATTTCAAGTGAATGAGAGGAGAAGAGGAAGCAGACTGATAGGATCTTCTTATAAGCTGGATCTGAATACAGCTTTTATTAATAAGAGGTAAGAGAGTCTTTTCTTTTAGTAACAGGTTTTTTTTTTTTTTAAACAAATCGTTTTTGTAGAAGTCGTTTAAACATTGAGATTATTTGAGAACCAGCAGCAGAGTTTCCGAAGGGCTTCTTATTCTTTGTCCTAAAAGAGAAGTAAAAGCAGAGCGTATGTGGGCAGGAAATCAAAGCGGTGTCCTCCTGGGTCAGGGTCGCCCCAGAGAGGGGCCCTGAGGAGAGGAGCTATTGACCTGACACGAAGCACTAGTTTTGTTTGCATTTTCCTTAGTCTCTTTTTCCTGCAGCCTACTGTCTTCTGAAAGTTTCTCAGTCACATTCTGGGTATGTTGAATATTTAAAATGTTTCAACTAGAGCATACTGAGTGAGAATTCCTTCAGCAATTGCTTCATATAATGATGATGACCGTGAGCCTGATGATTAAATCCATGTGTTTGGTAAAAAGGATCATGTCCATATTGTGTATGTTCTACTTGTAAGGCACATAGATATTTCTGTTCCTATCATCTTAAACAGACCATAGCACGGGCCTTTTCGTGCTTGGTTATTGGGTGTGAACAATGGAAAATGCAGTGTAAGAGATTATGCAAGGGCTCATGCTTCTTGGACTGGGCTTTTTGTCTTTTAAAATGTTTCCTGGTTAGAAACTTTTCAATTTTACTGACCTTTATGAAGGCTGAAATAAGCTGTTTTGTGTCCAGTTGTTTAGCCCACGGGAAGTCATGGTTAATTGCTGCAGAGCTCAAAGCCCAAATTGTTTTATTAAAGTTGGAGAGTTTGAAATTAAAGTCTTACAACTGCTATCTCCTTCCCCATCACTCTATTCAGTCATGATTGCATCCAATCTGTGCTGGAAGAATGAACTTGTAGACATTTATAGGAATATGAAATTATCCTAGGAAAGGCACTCTGATCCACCAAGACCCATTCAGGTAACATCTTTAAAAACGCATTGGCTACTGTGCCAGATTGTCCTATGCATACACTCAGGTATTTTAATGTCTTATTTTCTTTTTCTAATTATAGAAGTAAGTATCAGAAAACATATACAGGTTTTAAAATAGAAAATTAGAAATGCATGCTATTCCTAAGCATAAGGTAAATTTTGTTAGCATTCTGTTGTACTTTTGCTAGTCCTTTTTCCTCTGCATGTATGTATATTTAGCATAGTTAAAATCCTTAAGTATTGCATTCTGATTTTTTCATAAAGAATAGTTTGTAATCATCTCCTTTAGCATTAAAAACCTTCAGAAATATATTCTTTATTTAAATATTTGATCAAGAATCTCAAGTATATCTTTGCCTTTTTGGACATTTTGGGTGTTTGAAGCTGTTAATTGTTATAAATAATGATGTATTGAACATCTTGTGCATACATTTTTGTGCTTACACGTAGCTAATATTTTAGGACAGATTTTTAGAAGTGGAATTACTGAATCAAGTGATACATTTAAAAAGTTTAAAATTCATATTCTCTCAGATACTTCTAAAATCAGATTTATAGAAAATCAGATTTACGTGCTAAGAAATGATAAGGCTGAAAGTGGAAAGATTGTAATTGTTAAACTAGAAAAATGTAGACTTTGTTCTAAGTTCCTGATTAGATGTAGGGTCCAGATGCTTGCCAATGTCACTTCGAGTCTCTGTGCCTTGATTTCCTCATCTTGAGGGACTGTTAAATAATACCACTCTTTATCTTATTGCCCTTTTAGAAAACTTTAAAGTAGACTGATTGATGAGAGTTTTTAAAATATTTTGAACATTTAAAAAGGGATATGGAGGAACCGGCGTTGACAGTCTGGTTGTTTACTTCGTGTTTGCGAACCAGAATCAGATGTTTGGACCTCCGTGTCTTAGAGGTTTGGCCAGGAAAGCGGGAGACAATGAGACTGGCCAAAGCAGCATTTACTGTTTGGTATAATTTCAAAGGTATGCTAAGAGAAAGAGAGCTCAGCCAAGAATTTATGACTCGGTCAGAGGCAAAGTTGAGAGCTATCACCTGCTTCAAGGAGGAGAGCTTTGGATGAGTTCATATATATGCATGGCACACTGCTGCAGTCTAACTTTATGACTTTTAATGACTCCGACCACCTAATCACTTGTGAAAGGATGTGCTGGAGTTTGCCTTCACTCAGCTTGACAAGGTGATGGGAGGCATATATCTTCCTTACATGAAAACACTTGTCAGTTGCATCATATTTGGTAAGACAAGCACCAGTGTCACCTTGGGGGGAAGAAAAGTAACTCAGCTGACATCCAATGCATATGAGTTTCCAATATGCTGCAACATACCTAATTTCAAGTGAAATATGCAAATACACCCTATTTTGTCTGTAGTTTTTATTTTCCTGATGCTTTCTCTAAGTGCCACATCTTCTGCTGATGGAAACATTGTGTAACTTCTTCTGAGCTGATGCATATTTAAATACGCAAGGCGAAGAATTTTCAGCCTTTGAGTGGAAGCAACATGGCAAACCAAATGCAAATCTCTCAGTCACCTGTTCCTGTTTGGTTTGTTTTCTATTTTATTTTGGTGCTTGGGATACACTTATATAACCAGTTCATGTTAGTCCAAACTGCTGAATTTCAGACTTTTTATGGGTAGTAGGTCAGAAAGTGAAGTTGGCTTATTAGCTATGTGGGCAGCAGAGAGAAAACTGAGCGTGTTTGATAAAGAGGAACAGATAAAGAAGTTGAGTCACAAAACGCATGTCTCTTTCCTGATTCCTTCGCCATTGCCTTCTCCTTCGTAAACTTTAAAGACTATTAAAGTGTTTTGTAATCCTAATGGTTTTGGTTTCTAAATGACTTCTTCATTGGGACAGCATAACCAAAGTAGTCTAGGTATAAATGCCTCCAAGGGGCCAATATTATGGATCAGGTGACTGTCCTGAATCATAATAGTGGGTCTGATGGCTTTCCTAAAGAAAGGAAAAGGTTAAATTGAAAACAGGACAGCTGTTGAAAATGCTTCAGTGCAAGCTTTGTCCATAATAAAAGAGAGCCATTAAGGTATTTTAGTGTGACTGCAGTGTTAATTGCTAGAACAGTGTCCCATAGAAAACTAAACAGCTCTTTGCACACTTTGCAGACTTTCCCTAATAAAATGCCCCTGTTTTATAAGAGGATAGGTGGTCTGTTTTGGAGGAAACCAAAGTAGTCTAGGTATAAATGCCTCCAAGGGGCCAATATTATGGATCAGGTGACTGTCCTGAATCATAATAGTGGGTCTGATGGCTTTCCTAAAGAAAGGAAAAGGTTAAATTGAAAACAGGACAGCTGTTGAAAATGCTTCAGTGCAAGCTTTGTCCATAATAAAAGAGAGCCATTAAGGTATTTTAGTGTGACTGCAGTGTTAATTGCTAGAACAGTGTCCCATAGAAAACTAAACAGCTCTTTGCACACTTTGCAGACTTTCCCTAATAAAATGCCCCTGTTTTATAAGAGGATAGGTGGTCTGTTTTGGAGGACAGATCTGCAACAGTTTAATTTGCATTTTCTAGGTTATTGGCAAATAACTTAAGTCCAAGATCCCATAGTGTGCTTTTTTTCTAACCATGTATACATTTATTATAGTTAGCATTTTCTAATAATAAGTCAGTCAACTGTTGCAAATACAATGGTTGATGGTTCATTTTATTTCATATATAGATTTCCTTTAGTAGCTGTTAGCTGCATTTATTCAATCATTCCTAGGGGGCTAGAGTGGATTCTTTTTCCAACTGATTTGTGCAGTAAGATTCTGCCTATTGTGGTAGCAAAAATTGTGAATGGTTTGCTCCTAAATGTGGAGCAAACCAAGGAGTTGCTTTCAATTTGGTATTACTTTATTTAGATTTTACTGTTTCACACCATGGAGGAATGGAGACCAGAGGATGTGATGAGCCAAATTGTCTTCCCACCCAAGAAACGAAGACAGTCTCATCATCTGAATCTGATTCTTCGTCTGAGTCTATCCACTGCAAATCAAAACAGTTGATGGTTACTTTATATAGTTTTTGGAAGGTTGTAGAATACAGAGTCAATTGCCTGTAACTGTCTCCATAGCAGCCTAAGAGAAACATGCAGGCAGTGATGTGGTGTAGTTACATTACAATGCTATACATTCAGAGAGAGAGAGTTCTTGTACACTCAAGGAAAAAAAAATGTCCAAGTCTAGAATCGGATAGCCCATGGTGACGCACTGTCCTTGCAAATAGGTAGGCACAAATTCCATTCGATTTTCCACTATAACTCAACAAGGGACAAAATACTGACTTTGTGGCCATCCACAAAAATACATTTTTCTTAAAACCACTTATCAAAACATGTGAAAGAAAGCCACATAGTTTATCATGTTAATGAAAACATAACTCTTTTGGACAGGTAAGCTGTGTCAAACAATTTCAAGTTTCAAACCTTTGTTCCTTCCTCAACTCAGCATTCATGACTATGAGACACTATGTTTTCTTTTTTCCCATTTATTTTTCAAAAGTTGGTGAAAGTTGTCTTCCAGTGATCATCCAGTTATGAGTTTGATTTTTTAAAAATTAGAAGTCATTTGAACAAAATAACCAAGCATGACTATAAATCTGAAATGAAATAGATGTTAGGAAAAGCACTTTCTCCTATCACACAATTGTCTCTTACAAGATAGCTAGGGAAAATGATCTCCTTTTAGCATTTATTATTGTATAGCTCCTTCTACAATTGGTCCATTGGTTATAGGTTTCCTGCTCTTGCTATTGTTCGGTGGTGAAGAAGCAAACAAAGGAAACGCACTGAATTGTCACATGACTATTTGGGATAGTCATGAGCAACATTTTCTTCTTGTATGAAACAATAACATTTAAATTTTGTGGTTATGTATCATGAGTGTCTGACAGCAGAAACCATTGTGATTGGCAGGCAGTAGATTAAATTTATGGATTTTAGGCTTTTTTTTTTTCTTAATAAGGATACCTTGAGAGAGTCCAAGGGAAATGAAAGTCAGTTTTGTCATCTCGCACAGATTTCAAAGGCAGGGGGCTACACCAGGGCTTGAAAGGTCTATATTACACTGCGGCTGTCTAGCCATACTTGACAATGAGACATACTGTATTTGCTCACGGTGCTGGAGTTTATCATGCAAGAAGAGTAATTATATTTGAATTGTGTCAGCCAGCCACCCTAAAATGAAGGAACGTCAACGAATGTTGCTCCAAGGAGAAGGAGATGATTAGTTATAATTATACTCAGTGTCCAAGAAAAATGCTTCATTCCCTCATTCTGTTGCAAAGAGGAGAGGGTAAAAAAAGAAAAAACCCAACAATTTTTTTTTAGTACTTCTCAGTATTTAAAAAAAACCTTTTAAGGTAGCCATTTATTGTAGAAATTTCAGATAAGCGCTCCAGTGTGACCATTTAACTATCTGAGGACTTGCTTGGTCTGTGCACAATTTTCTAGCTTTTAAAAACATAGTGTATAATACATCTCCTAGATTTTTCTTCCTTATCATATGTAGACAATCTCCTAATGGGGGAAATGTTACACAATAGAAGTCAAATTTCTTAATTCACCTAACTGTGGTTTCATCTACATAGCGCCAAGACATAAAATATGGCTTTATAGCCATTTATAAATTTGGTGATTTGATTTATAATTCTTGTCAAATGAATGGTTTGTTTGAGATGATAGGATGAATACTCTGGAGTGTTGATGCCTTTTTGGGTGTTTTTGTCAGTGAATGTTTACCTAAACTTAGCTTTCATGTCCTAAGAATACACATTTTGAAGTTTACGCTTGGAGACGTTCAGACTTTTCAGGTGGTGCAGTTTGTGCTTATTCTCTTATTTATTGTGTAGTGTTTCATATCTACATCATAGCTTAGAGTGACGGTTTGGTGGGTATTAGTTTGTTGGTCACCTCTAGAGTGGTTGATTTTTGTGATTTCCTATGTGTAACATTTTTGGGGTAAAATTCTCACTTTAGTAATTTTTTTGATAATGTTAAGATGATGATATGGTTGGGCTTGGATTATCTCTCAAAGATTTATTATTATACTTACGAGAATGGGCTTCATTTACAATTATTGACGTTTTGTGTGGTTTCAGTAACTTCCCAAGACATTCTCATGAAACCAATGTTAGAAGTAATGGTAAGATGAGTAGAGTTAATGGATTTTAAAAGGGGTGATATTTCCAAAATGTGTTTGCTGAGAAGTCAAATTAGTACCAGCTATTTTTACATATTATTTAATTTAGCCTCCTTAGCAAAGAAGATATAGGTAGTCAAAACATTTTAAATATTACTTCTGTTATCTAAGTAATACCGTTTGGTTAACTGTTATGGATCACTCAGAATGGTTTTGAATAGTTTAACACAATATTTCACTTTTCATAGGATTAGCAGACTCTTATCAGACAATATGTAATGTAACTATGTCTGATTCATGTAAAGTGATTTGGGACATAACACAGTCTTCATACAGAGCAAACTCCACTATTTTACCTCAGTGAAACAGCTAGATCACTGACATAGAATTTCATATATATTTATACACATATAAATTGCTCCTATTTGTGGCTGCTCAACTCATACACACAACACACAGCACAGTCATGAAACTGTTGTCTGGTGTGACTGTTCCCGGTGGTGGAGGCCATCTCCATGATAACCCTGATTCCTTAAGTCACATCCCAGTGTGCCCTCTGAGCATAGTTGCTTCAGTGAACTCTTTAGATGGATTTTCCTTACTGTTATTTTCTTTTTTTCATGTGTTTCTGTGTAATCAGACCCATAAATAGATTTGCCAAATAAAAAAATTTTCAGTATGTTAAAATTTTCAAATCGTACTTGACGTATATATTATAGCTTAAGAATGCCACCAATCTATAATGATTTTTACAAATCATTTTATTTCCCTTTACATGAATTTAAATTTTAGATGGGGCTGATTGTTTAGATATGTTGGTTTATCCCACCGCCCAGTGTCAATAACTATGGCTCCAAAGTCCTTTGTGCTTTTTTTGTCGAGGACACAAAACTGAGTCAATCACGGCCCTCATTCAAGCCTATTATGTTGTAGATTGGCTGGCACAAGCCTCTCTTTAAAAACAAAAAATCATCCACTTGACTGTGCTGGGTCTTTGTTGCAGCATGCAAGATCTTTAGTTGCAACCTGCGAACTCTTAGCTGTGGCATGTGTGATCTAATTCCCTGCCTAAGGATTGAACCCAGGCCCCCTGCATTGGGAGCATGGAGTCCTAACTACTGAACCACCAGGGAAGTCCCACAAGCCTCTCTTTTGTTTCATTCTGTTTTCCAATGGGCTCCCCAATCGCCAGCGCTGTTCTCTTTCCTGATAGAGTCTTCTTCAATGTACTTAATGTCACATTCTTGAAATTCTTGTCATATATATGTATCTTGAATTGTTCTGTGTCTTGTGTATCTTGTATTGTTTTGAATATGTTTTAAGTATATAAATGGTATGATGCTATAAATCTCACTCAATTTCTTGCTGGAAAAATGAAGCATTATGTTTTTGAGCTACTTCTATGTTGCTAAATGTAAGTCTGACTCCTGAATCCTGCCTTTGACTTCATACTCATGGTGTGCACCATTGATGGTGTGCACCATTGATACTGTGCACAGTTGATAGTTTGCCATTCCTGGGGATGGATATTGTGTTTCCTCCTTTATTTGCAATAGTCAACATGTTTCTGTGAATATCCTTAGGCATATTCCTTTGCGGACTTGTGAAGGTATATGTTCAGGATTGCTGGGTTGGTGGGCCTGTGTCATTTCCTTTTGACAAAACTTTTCTATCTAAATTTTACCCAGTGAATGAGCAAATGCTGGTTTGCTTCTGGGATCACCCAGAACTTCCCACACCCTCACTTGCTTAAACTTTAAAATCAAGTTAACAGATATTTTTTTGGAAAGAAAAATTTGACCCTATTTTTTTCTTTCATATTGGCTAATCAGAAGCTGCATAAAAAATGCCTCCAAGTCTGTCACATTTTTAAACTTAGAAACAAAAATGATGGGTCTTTGTATTAAATTATGTAAAATGTTTATTCTAGCATTATGACAGTAAGTCTGATTTTACAACTATAATGTTTATTTAATTTTTTTTGATGATTGTACATTTACTTAGATGACTGACAGAACAGCTTTAATTATATATTAACCATTTGAATACATTTCTTTACTCTCTTGCTCCCTCATATAGTAAACAAGGAGCAAAAGAATGTCCAGGGTGTATAGCTGTGCTATGTGTGTGCCTGAGATTTTCATTCTCTGACTAACTTGTCTTTATCAGAATTTATTCCTTACTTTATGCCCAAATTCTGTCACCCAAATTAAAATAGCAGTCCCAAATGAGAACTCCAGAAAGGAAGTGAAATTGATGTTGGATGAATATTATTTGCTGACTACTTTCATCAAGCCCTGCTGCCCAAAGAACCCTTATTTCAGTGAGTCCTAGGCTGCACTGCAGAGCATCTCTTGTTTCCTGGTAACAGAGACCTTGTTCAAGTTATCTTTCCATCCAAGTGGAAGGAACTGTTTATATGGGAGAAGCGGTGACTAACTGGAAAGCTAACTGAAACTTTGTTGTCAGTGTCTTTTGGGAAAATGTATACATTTATGAAATGCCTTTGTACGCATGCTCAGTTGCTAAGTCCTGTTTGACTCTTTGTGACGCCATGGACTGTAGCCCACCAGGCTCCCCTGTCCATGGGATTTCCCATGCAAAAATAGTGTAGTGGTTTTCCATTTTCTTCTCCAGTGAAATGACTTTACATGCTGTTTATTTCATGCTTCATTTCCCTATTTTTCCTAGTATATCTGTGTCCCAAATATCAAGAATTATGATAAACATGTAATTATTTTTTCTTTGTAAGGTTTTCTTTTGTATAATTTTTCCTTTCTAATTAAAGGAAAATGTGCTATTTAACTTGGTCATAAGAGAGCTCTCATCTAGTTATTTAGATAAAACCTAAGTGACCACTTCTTAATTTAGGCAATTTGGTTGTAATTTCAAACAATGTAACTTTTTTTTCCCTTAGGTATTCTGTTATATTGTTAGCCCTCCCCCCTACCTTTATGTATGTATAGAGACAGTAATTTCTTTTTATATTTCCATCGTAACTTTTCTTAGTGTGTTTTGAAAAATTAGCTGACATGACCTGACATGACTCACTGATGTAAGATTTATTGAAACCCTCTTTTAAAAACTTAAATATTTTAGAGGCTTCCACAAAAATAACCATAAGAAAACCTCAGTTTTTAAACTTTAGTGCACATCTTTTAGCGATTCCTCATACTCTTATTTGAAATCGAACACACATCGCAGCTGGGTGTGGTTTTTAATTCATTAGGGAATGGTGGATCCCCTCTTCGGCTCTTCTCCCTTCCTTTGGTCCTGGGAGCCAAGGAGGGAGAGGAGGAGGGATGGGGGTGGAGGAGGAGGGAAGACAGTGAAGGGAAGAGGGAGACAGGGAGACAGAGCCTGAGAGGGAGACGATGACATTAGAGGTGACACATAGCTGTCCTGGCTTCCTCAGTCTGAGGGGAGAGTAATGAAGGGTTTTCCTGCCTTCTACAGCCCGAGGACAACCCTATGGCCACAGCACCTTTTCTAATCCCATTTTCTGTGTGCTGCATGTCATAATCTGTAAGGCACTGGTTCCAAGTGAGAACACCGAATCCAAACAGTGACTGTGTCTTGTATTTATTTGCACTTTAAAACTACAGTGTGTGGGAAAACTTACTCCTTAGGAAAAAAAAAAAAATAGGAGGGCTGCAGCCAAACAGCTCTGGGAATATATTGCCATTAAAGTGGAGTCACTGGACCCAGCAAGCCTTCAGATCTCAGTTCTGTGATTTACAGCAGCATTTCACCAGGGAGAGAAAAGTGTGTGTCTCTTTAAAACTTTTTGTTGAAATCTTCCCTCTTTGGATTATCTTTATTTCTTGCAGTTGAGGGTCCCATGTAACAATAAGCAGTTGGCCTGGAGACTGGCTGACCCAAAGTACCCCACTGTCTACAGCAACATGGAAGGCTAGAGCAAAAAGATTCTGAGTGGGGAAAAGGCAGCAGGGAGCTGGGAGGAAACAAGTCTAAAGCAGCAGGGTTATATCCTGCGTGTTGTTTTGGACACGAAGATCAATGGTAATAACCAGGAAGAAGAACCTGTACGCAGAGCACATTGAAATAGCCACTTAGTGACTTTCTCTGCAGACCTGGTGAGTAGAACAGTCACTAGATGAAACGACTCTCATTCTGTAAGATACAAATATATGCCATGTATTTATGGTAGAAGTGTGTGGAAAGGCTGTGTGTACTTTTTTAAAGGTATGAATAGCATTTGTAAACTTCCTGGGAATGAGAGGCAAAGAGAACCAGATAGGAACCAGAATGAGGAGATGATTCATTAGCCTGACAATAGGGAGGGCGGGCAAAGAGCATGGAAATGGAAACAGGCAGGTTTCCAGGGCTAGCATGCATGTCGGCCTGTCTGTTGTGAGTGTTCTAACCAGAACTTAAGAAAGAAGCTATTTTAAAAAGCCTAACTGGGCTCGTTTACAAATATTGATTAATCATTATAGTACCAAATATCTTGCTGATATAGAAAGCATGTGATTATGGTTGAAAAAAATCACTATTTAGAACTGGAGTCATTCTAATTCTATGGGCAACACACGCACTGTTTTACTCCTTCAAAACTTGGCTATTTGAAATGTGTTAAAAACATATAAGAACATTTTATTATGAAATTGCACTTACTTTTTACAAATATAAAACAAAAATAACAATCCATTGGGAGCTAGTTTAGCCTGCTATAAATAGGTTGTGACTATTGATCAATAATATTAGCTATACTTTAATAACATAGTTAAAATACTAAAAAAAAAGCTGCTGGAGGAGTGGTGTTTAAATGGATATTACTTTAGTTTATAAATCCTTTCTTCTGCTGACATTCTTTCATTGCTTGTGGCCAACCCAGGTCATTTCTTTGTTCACTTTCTAGGATTACAAATTTATTCTATGTAATTATGGAAAAATTCGAAAAGAAAATATTTAGTTTACTTTTGGTTTTGATAGGACTACTTGGCTGAAGATTAGCGATTAACTTTAAAATCCACAAATGCATACTAAACATTTTATAGTAATTATGCCTATTGGAGCAGTAATAGGAGGCCTTCACTTAAAAAAAATATGAATTAAGGATATGGAGGGAAAAAAAAATTTGCCAATCCAACCAGGGACATCTACTAATTTGGTAAAAAATGCTGTTTGTTAGAATTCTCTAAATGTACCATTTGGTTTTGGGGACTTCGTTATTATTAGATCTGGCGTATCAACTCAGAGGAAGAATGACTAGGTCATCCTTATCCTTAAGAAAACCATTTTTTAATCAGCATTTTTTTAAACTCAAATTATAATTCAGCTTTCATATCTAATAGAATTTACATTTACTAGTTCCCACTTGAATATCATTACTTTTGCCCTTTTCTATCTGGTAGTTATTTATAAGGAAAACACAACAGCATTACAAAGAGATCATTTCAGGTCATTTATTATTGTTTGTTTTTAATGGAATTTTGGTTCATTTAGTATATCCTCATTTCAGAAGAATTAATGATACCCTAATGCGCAAATAAGCAGGATCATTTGTATGCTTTACTAAGCTCATTTCCTATTTTTAAAATGATAATATTCTGGTGAGGTCTCTAGTCACTTCATCTTAGAATAATGTGAATACTGTAATAGGCATAATTTTATAATTTCTGGTAAATTATGGATGCAGACTTTGGTTTCATTCCAACACTGTCATATTAGCCGTACGATTTTGGACAATTCACTTAATATTATCAGACTTCAGATTTCTTACGTCTAGAGTGTGGTCAGAGGAAGAGGCACTACAAAATCCTTTTTTCAATTCCAAAATTTTATGATATAGAAAGAATCCCCATGAACTAACTGAGTACTGTATAGAACATGATAATTAACCATGATAGCATGATTGAATCAAATTGAACTTTTTTTGTTTTTTAGGCTCTCAGAAGTATTGTTGAAAAGAAAATTGAGTTATCCTTAATGATTCTGGCCATTTCATTTGCTGTTGCTTCATATGATCTGATACTTGGTTAAAAGTAAAAAGATATACTGCACAGTAGATTGGAGTGATTTAGAAAATAATATCACACTTTTATTAATGAGGAATCGGTTGCAAATGAGAGAACTCCAATTCAGATTTACTTAAGCAACATACAGGGAATATTCTGGAATCTGTAGTCATCCATCCAAGAATGGATCTACTTATGTATATAAGATAGATTCAGGGTTTCAAGTAGCCTCCTTGGAGCTTTGTTTCTCTACCCCTTTGCCCTATTTTCCTATTGAGTTATTGCTTGGACAAGCAGGGCCTCAACCTAAGAGCAAAGGAAGTCCCAAGAATATACTCTTTTGAATTTTGATTAAAAGGAATAAAGACTGTCCCAATCCAAGCAACCACTCTGACCAGCTTTCATTAGGTCAGGTACTCATCCAATCACTGTGGTTGGGTTAGGGATGGAGTATTTTGATTGGCCAGCTGTGAGTCATAGGATCATCCCTTAACCGTAGGCAAGTCACTCCACCCAAATCACAGGAAACTGGCTTTCCAGTGGAGAGTAGGGTTCTATTTTTAGAATCGTGGTGGATGTGCAGAAAAAACAGGACAAAGTCCCAAATCTAACATGTCTTAGAATGGACGCTTTTTTGGCAGCTGAAAAGTTTTAACTGAAAAGATAAATTGTCAACACACTTGGAAAATAATAACAATAACAACCAGTAGCTGAATGGCTTCTGCTCTTTCTTTAAACCATTCAGTCAGACAGATGTCAAGACCCTTCTTGATCAATTTAAAGTTGCTCTGCCCAAAGATTCTGAACTTTGCTTTATTCATGCATTTACTTCATTCTTTTAATAATTTATAGTGGTGACGCTTTGCATTTCTCCGGGTACTCAAGATGGGCATCTTGATTTTCTTGCTTGTTAACATTTACATATTTCTAATATGGCTGCTCCATTCCTATCTATATGACAGAGTTGAATTTGAAATGGTTTTTAGGATTTTTTTTTTTTTTAAAGAGCAAGATGTCTTCTTTTCTTATGTGACAAAATGTGATTTAAACTTTCCATTTGGCACCCATTCTGATTGAATTCTATTCTGAATCACAGGACTATATTGAGTCACATGTTGTATAGAAGTCTGTACAACATTTACTTCTGTCGTTTATCAGAAAAACGTAGAGACTGGGGGACAAGTGTCACTTAATTTATTACCAATTTTTAGTAATTAGAACTATGTATTTTTTAATTGGTAAAAAGCTTTATTTAACAATCCATATAATTAGACTGAAAAAAACTTGCTGGTGCTATGTCACTAGGTAATGATCAAGCCAACCAGTGGAGAAGAGAGAACATGTACTTTGGCAACAGATAGAGCTGGTTCTAAACCCAGCTCTTCCAATTACTGGTTCTCTGGTTCTAGGCAAGTGACTTAGTATCCTGTGCCTCATCCTTATTTACAAAATGGGGAGTCATAATCCTTCTTCACAGGATTCTATCAATGTAAAAATGAGTCTAGGTGTCAATGCCTAGCATAATGCTAAAAATTTAATAAATACTATTTAGTTTTTCCTTCCTTACTGTTACTTCCGTCATTTATTTCCCCTCTTTTTCTTCTTTCCTTTAAAAAAAAATCTAGCTTAACCATCATAGATTCACCCTTTGTCACTTATTTTAATTAAAGAATCAGTTCAGTTCAGTTCAGTCGCTCAGTCGTGTCCAACTCTTTGCGACCCTATGAACCTCAGCACACCAGGCCTCCCTGTCCATCACCAACTCCCGGAGTTTACCAAAACTCATGTCCATTAAGTCAGTGATGCCATCTAACTATCTCATCCTCTGTTGTACCCTTCTTCTCCTGCGTTCAATCTTTCCCA
Organism: Aepyceros melampus; assembly: GCA_006408695.1. Taxonomy (NCBI): domain Eukaryota; kingdom Metazoa; phylum Chordata; class Mammalia; order Artiodactyla; family Bovidae; genus Aepyceros; species Aepyceros melampus. The sequence continues at coordinate 4,039 of SJXQ01007712.1, read as the reverse complement.
ACATCAGGGTCTTTTCAAATGAGGCAGCTCTCTCATCAGGTGGCCAAAATAGCGGAGTTTCAGCTTCAACATCAGTCCGTCCAATGAACATCCAGGACTAATTTCCTTTAGGATGGACTGGTTGGATCTCCTTGCAATCCAAGGGACTCTCAAGAGTCTTCTGTAACTCCATAGTTCAAAAGCATCAATTTGTTGGCACTCAGCTTTCTTTATAGTCCAACTCTCACATCCATACATGATTACTGGAAAAACCATAGCCTTGACTAGACGGACCTTTGTTGACAAAGTAATGTTTCTGGTTTTTAATATGCTTTCTAGGTGGGTCATAACTTTCCTTATAAGGAGTAAGCATCTTTTAATTTCATGGCCACAATCACTATCTTTAATTGAAATAATGATTGATTAAATACCAATTTACTTAAAAGGGGAAAAACCTATAGCTGATAACAAATATGCAGATGTTTCTTTATGATCAATTACAAATGATTTGGTTTAAATCATATGCTCTCAAGTGACTTCTTATTTTTCTGTGGATAGGAAAGTAGTCAAATAATTATTTTATTGATAAATCTTTACAAACTAATGACTAATTATATGTTCATAGCCTAATCTAAGTGAAGGAAGAGTAAAAAAGAGTCTAGGAATCTAGTAAAATGCTGGAAGTCTTAAATAAATACATTTTAGCCTTGCTGTCTTTGAATTCTTTCTATACAATTTGATGCTTGAAAAAGCTACAAGGAATGACAGAAGAGAATAAGTCTGTATATCTTGGCACTAGAAATGGAAATAATCCTTACAAAGATAATGTTCTACTAATGGAATCAACCCTGATGTATAGTGAATGCAAGAATATATTTAGTCCCCACTACACAGTAGTGAGTTGCTTTTTTTTTTAAAATACTTTTTGTCAATAATGGATAGTGTCTTTTTTTTTTTTGGTTAAAGAAGGTAATGATTTGTCCTGAATCTTTTCTATGATATAGGAAGAAAAAGCAGCTCTTTTTTTGTTTTGTTTTGTTTTTTTCCTTCCTGAAAGATTTTTTTAAACTGAGATTCAAATAATATATTTTTACAGATTACAAAAAGTTACTGACTTTTAAACAAGCAGAACCAAGTCAAGTTCAAATGAGTTGTCTTCCATAGAAAAATGACGTTAGCTTGCTAGACAATGGCATCAAAGTCAGGCTTCTATTAAGGAAATTGAAACTTAACAGTTGTCCCCTGCTAAGCAGTGGGTAGGAACTGGACATTGGGGTTTTAATTGCTGTTTTGTTCTCGGTCATGCCTTGCTCTTCCAATTAAATCTGGTGTAAAGAATCTCTGTTCTTCTTCTTGCTTTGATCACCCAATAGAAAGAAGCCCATGTTCCTCAGGGAAATAACTGGGCAGTGTGAATCAATCTTTCTCTCTCTCTCTCTCCCTTCAGTAAAATCTAATTTTAGTGTAATGATAGCACATCAAATGTAAAAAAGGAATAGAATTGGTGTTCATTTCTCTGTGCCTCATTATTGCATTCAATGCACAGTTTTTAACCAGCAAGGGGAAAAGAGTTGATTTAATCTTAACAGTTTGAAATGTACATATAGGGAGAAAAAATCAGATAGAAATAAATGTTAAGTGCAGAAAGCACCTGGATTATTTAGCCCCAGCCTCTGCAGTTGAGTAAAAATAATAATTTGGAAAAAGTCTTAAGTTTTCAAATTTGTAACCTACTTCTTCTAATCCTAGGATTTTACTTATGTGGACTCTCAGTGGGCAGAAATACCAGCATCAAGACAGTTGCAGACTAGCACAGCAGGTGAAAAGTGTTCATAAATAACCCTAAACTCATAAATTATTATAAAAAGAGTTATAGAGACAAGCTTTCAGAGCTCAGAGAAAGGAGAGATGATTTCTATTGGAATAGGAAGCAGGAGACAGTGAGGATTAGAAAGACCAAAAGGATATTCAAGAAACTGATGATCTTTAAGCAAAACTGTGGGCTTCCCTGGTAGCTTAGACTGCAAAGAATCTGACTGCCAATGCGGGAGACCCAGTTTCAATCCTTGGGTTGGAAAGATCCCCCGAAGAAGGGAATGCAACTCACTCCAATATTCTTGTCTAGAGAATTCCATGGACATAGGAGGCTGGCGGGCTACAGGCCATGGGGTCACAAAGAGTCAGACACGATTGAGTGACCAGCACTTTCACAAGCAAAACTTTGAAGATTAGTAAGATTTAAAAGAAAACAGAATTCCAGATACAATGTAATATGTTAGAGATACTGGGCTGTGAGAAAAATTATGAGTGTAATTGAATTAATTTAAATGATTTCTGACCACTTTTGTAGATGCTGCACATGTTTTTACAGAGTAAAGTTAAAACTTTCTATGTGTGTGCATTTGTGTCAGTGGGTAGGGGTTTTAGAAGCCAGTATATGGATCTGATTATCAGAGTCTATTCTAGTTTTTATCTTCATGAGGAATTTTAATCCCTGCTTGTTCCAATCCTTTGCCAACTAAAACTCCAGCCATGATGGCTCCCACTCTGAGATTAAGCAAGCTGATGTTATAAAATTGGTGTGCCTAGGAAGGTGTACACTTAGAGGTATTTTTACCATGTGGCCTATAAATGACTAATTTATTTAAGCTGATATCATTTAAATACTATTTGTAAATGATTTCATATCCAGTAAAAAATGACATCAATTATCATAAACACTTAGCACATAATTCTTTCTCCATTTCAACCCTAAGACATCAAAGTTTGCCCAAATAAATATTTAGTGAGTCCTAAGAACGGACATGACTGAGCAACTGAACTGAACTGAAGAGGCTGGAGTTTGGTTTAAAACTTATTACTTAATGGAAACCAGTCCTGAATGTTCATTGGAAGGACTGATGCTGAAGCTGAAGCTCCAGTACTTTGGCCACCTGATGCGAAGAACTTTTTCATTGATTAAGACCCTGATGCTGGGAAAGATTGAAGGCAGATAATGAGATGGTTGGACGGCATCACTGACTCAATAGACATGAGTTGAGTAAGCTCCGGGAGTTGGTGATGGACAGGGAGGCCTATTCTTTCTCCATTTCAACCCTAAGACATCAAAGTTTGCCCAAATAAATATTTAGTGAGTCCTAAGAACGGACATGACTGAGCAACTGAACTGAACTGAAGAGGCTGGAGTTTGGTTTAAAACTTATTACTTAATGGAAACCAGTCCTGAATGTTCATTGGAAGGACTGATGCTGAAGCTGAAGCTCCAGTACTTTGGCCACCTGATGCGAAGAACTTTTTCATTGGTTAAGACCCTGATGCTGGAAAAGATTGAAGGCAGATGATGAGATGGTTGGACGGCATCACTGACTCAATAGACATGAGTCTGAGTAAGCTCTGGGAGTTGGTGATGGACAGGGAGGCCTGGCACGCTGTATAGTCCATGGGGTCGCAAAGAGTTGAATACGACTGAGTGACTGAACTGAACTGAAGAGGCTGGAGTTTGTTGTAAAACTCATTACTTACAGATTTTACAAAAATCTCAAGTAACCTAAGCAAATAAATTAATAATATCTTAATGGATTCCCACCCCTCTCCCCACCCAAAAGAATACATCATAGTCCTAGAATAATATTAAGGGTAACTTAATTATCTCGCTGCTTTTGAAAGAACGAGTAAGGTTCAGAACAAAAAGTGGTGTAGTTGAGTTTAATTAGCTAGAGTTTAATTCATTATTTGTGTAATTGAAATTTTATTTGAACAGTGTGATGAAGAACGGATAATTCTACAAAGACATGCTGAGTAAAAATGTACTGGTTTACAGCTAGTGTAGCACAGGTGACTTTAAGGTAATTAAGTTCAGAGAGATACAGTTTTCAGTCAAGCCCACATTTCCCAATGAGGTTACAGATGTGGACAAATTACTCTTTTGGATCCTCACTTTCCTTAGAGGTTGAATGGGAAGAATAATATTAATTTGGGGAGGTTGTTAAGAATAAATGAATGAGAGGATGTTAAGTGCCAAGCATATAATTGATATTCTGTAATTCATAGGTTTTATTGC